>JAOVVB010079270.1:0-13709 GCA_028570985.1 Heterobranchus longifilis
AACCGGAGTACCCGGAGGAAACCTACCAAGCACGGAGAGAACATGCAAACTCCATGCACATAGAGACGGGAATCGAGCCTGGCCAGGAATCGAACCCGAACCCTGGAGGTGCAAGGCGACAGTGCTAACCACTCCACCACCGTACCACCTTATTCACACCAATTTTGTTTATTTTATTTACAGCCAATCTAGTTACTGACATATTGTTTGGAGGTGAGAGCAAACCTGAGAATACAGAAGTTTAGACATGGACATGGAGAACATACAAAACTCCATCTCTTGCACTCATTCATGGCCTCAGCCACTTCCTCATTGCATTGGTCTGGTTTTCTCCTTCACCATGCCTGCTCATTATTCTTTTGGTAGACACATCTTAGGCCTGAGTGAAACACTCCTGCTTTATCTCTGTAAATGTACAAACTCAGGTTAAAGATGTTCTTCAGACCTTCTGACTCATAGCCTTGGTTGTTGTGGAGTAAGTCTCATCCTGGGTTCAGTAACTCAAAGCACAGTACACACGCTGCAGATCAGTGAGAGATGTGACATTTAAACTGGAGCCTGAGGGAGCACTACAATGTTTTCTTCAATCTGTGTTTCAGTGTAAATGCTGACAAAGCCATGTGTACAGTCTCAGGTAGACGGATTATTATCATTATCATCACACCACTATCAAAATCATCATCATTACATCACCACCACCACCAACATAATCATCATCATCACACCACCAACATCACCACCATCATCAACATCATCATCACCACGGTCATCATCACCATGATCATCATCATCATACCACCAACACCACCATCATGAAACCACTACTATCGCCACCATCACCACTACCACCATCATGATCATCACCACCACCACAATAATTATCTCGACCACCACAATCATTATCTCCACCACCACAATCATCATCATCATACCACCACTACCATTATCATCACCACCACCATTATCTTCATCACCGCCATCGTTGTCGCTGTCAAAATCATCACATACTGTGCCATTGCTTATTTCCTTTCCTTTCCTCCTTTCCTTTCTTCCATCTTTTGCATCCCTCCCCCCTTCAATTTCTAATTAAAGTAAAATCTGTCCACTCTTTCTTTCTCCCTTTGTATTTTCTTGTTTCCTTAATTTTTTATCCTTTTCTTCCTTTCCATTTCTTCCCTTTTATTTTATTTTATTTTTCGGAACATCCTATAAATAAACACATGGCCTGAAATTCCAGTAAAGGTGAGTTATTCCCAGGGAATCTTTTTCTTTTAATTTTTTTAATGGAATAATAAGTAAAACTGAGATGGTTTTCCTGAACATTTAGCTCTTGGCAGGTTCTAGTCTGTGGCTCTTTATAAATGTCAGCTTTCAATAAACATTGTGATGGTATGACGGTTTAACAGCCTGCTGAATAAATGATTCGTTTATAATCTCATTAAATAAAAATGATAGACACTGAACCTTAGCCAGACTGCAGGAACATGTTAAAGAGCTCCTCCTGGTTCTGATCCATAATGCATGCTGAAGTCTGACCCAGTGCCTTCAGTCTGTCTCCCCTATCCTGATCTTGGACATACACCTAGTGACTGAAGACGCCCCTGCAGAAGGACACACTGAAGTGCTCTCATCTGACTGTGAACACTTGCAACACTTGAGTAACTCTGTCTTCTAAAGCCGAATCTCTGCTGAGGTGATTGTTCAGTCTGAGTGTAGTGCGGTTGGGGATTTCTACAGGATGAACCAAGCAAAAGGAAGATGTGTTGTGAAAAGTATCCTGTTTTTTGTAAAGCTTTTGATTGTCTTAAAAAAAAATTGAAAAAGGGATTTAAAAATGACGCCCCTTTCAGGCATGTGGAGGATCCTTCTGATCAGTAACACACACATGGGAAAAGGCTAACACACATACATGTTGGAGAAAGGCTAACAAACAGGGTAAATGCTGCTGTAACACACACAGGGTAAAAGACTAACCACATGGCATGAAGGCTAACACACACAGGGTAAATGCTAATACACAGGGTAAAGGCTAACACACAGAGTAAATGCAAACACACACTGGATGGAGGCTAACAAACACAGGATAACATCTAACATACATGGTGTAAAAGTTAACACACACAGGGTAAAAGTTATCTTATGTTAAGCTAACACACATGGAAAAAAGGCAGACACACGGGGTAAAGGCTAACACACACAGGGTAACATCTAACACACACAGGGTAACATCTAACACACACAGGGTAAAGGCTAACACACACAGGATAACATCTAACACACACAGGGTAAAAGTTATCTTATGTTAAGCTAACACACATGGAAAAAAAGGTAGACACACAGGATGAAGGCTACCGCACAGGGTAAAGGCTAACACACACAGGATAACATGTAACAAACAGGGTAAAGGCTAACACACACAGGATAAAGGCTAACACCAAGTGGATAAAGACTAACATACACTGTGTAAAAGCTAACACACAGGGTGCTCAGTGTGTGTGATGTACTCAGTAACCCCTGAGGTTCTGCTCTCTACAGCACAGCTTGGACATTTTAGATCAACTGGAAGTCAGCCATATCAACCTTATCACCTGTGAGGGTGTGAGTTACATAAAAGTGCTAGAGAAAACAACAACAACCAGTTTTTTCTCTTGTTTCTTCTATTCTCTTTCCTTCTGTCCCTCCTTCCTTCCCTACTACTTTTTTCCCTTTTACCTTCCTTTTAAATTCCCTCTTTCTTTCCATTTTCTTGTTTTCCTTCCTTTCTGTTTCCTTTCTTTTCTTATTCATTTTATTTACATTATTTCATTCTGTCTTCAAGCTTTCCTTTCCTTTTGTCATATTCGTCATATCTGCTCCTTTCTTCCTTCTCGTCTTCCTCTCTTTGTATCCGTCCTGATTTTTTATCTTTCCTTCATTCTTTCCATCCTTCTTTCCATTTTTCCTTTTTTGTTTCATTTTTTCTTTTATTTTTTATCCTTCCTTCATATCTCTTATTGCTTTGTTTTGTTGATTTATTTGTAATTTCCTTCCTCCCTTATTATTCCTGGTGTCATTATATCTTTTCTTCATACTTTCTCCATTTCTATCTTTTCTTAATTTCCTCCTTCCTTTGTGCCCACCCTTCCTTCCATCCTTTTCCTGTTGTATTCTTCCTTCTATTGTATCTTTTCTTTTGTTCCTTTCTTTATTTCAAGTTCAATTCAAATCAGTTTTTATTTGTACAGCACTTTAAACTATGGTCATGGTCGCAAAGCAGCTTTATAGAATTAAAAACAGAAATAAATTAGAACATGTCCAGAAGAAAATATAGACTACAGTTATCAGAATGTCCCTGATGAGCAAGCCGAGAGCGACAGAAAAAAACTCCCTGAGATGGCAATAAGAAGAAACCTTCAGAGGAACCAGGCTCAACAGGGAACCCGTCCTCATGTGGGTTACATAATGTAATATATTTCTAGATATATCTATATTTAAATGTATTAAAATCTAACATATCTATACTATATTATTATTATTATTATTATTTTTAGAAAACATGGTAAATAAATTAAAAGTGTGTGAGTTTGTTTTATGTAAAATTTCAATTTGCAATCTTTATTTTGTCCTCTGACTCTGAAACACTTTCACACACTCCTGAACCTACAGCTGCAACACAAACCGTGTTCACAGCTGACAGTATGGTGAGTGTGTGGGTATGAATGATACATGATGAAACCTTTGTTTGCTCAGCGTGGGATGGATACACACACACACACACACACACACACACACACACACACTGTACATGGTATATACAGTATGCACGGCCATCATACCCCAGAGAGGGACAGATGGCATTGTGATGAAGGTGTGTGTTTGTGTTTATGCATGTGCACTTTAAAACAGAGGGAACAGCATAGAGAAGGAGAGAGAGAGAGAGCGAGAGAGAGAAAGAGAGAGAGAAAGAGAGAGAGAGAACACACAGAGCCTGTGGAGAGGTGAAGGGCCTGGTCTGTCATTTGGCCATGTTTAATTTTCCGGTCCGTCAGTGTTCCCAGTGATTGGAAGTGATGCAGCTATAAATCAGGAGACACAGCCTGACTAATAAAATGAGAATGGAGGACTGTTATTATAACTCCAATTATAGATAGATAGATAAGATAAGACAAATCTTTAATAATCCAGCAGTACAGACTAAGACACAGACCAAAACATCCACTTAGGGTCATATAAACAAAACGAAAATACAATAAAATGAAATAAACCAAGTACTGAACACAAAAGTACTACTGTATATACACGCTAGTAAAGGAAGGTAGTATGTCATAAAAAGTCATTTGTGCAAATACCTGTATTGCGCATACTGTCTATAGAATTATCCAGCAGCTGCGAGAATAAACACATTTACAGTGGCAGTTTACTCCTCATCAGCAGAAGGAGGTCAACAATACCCCAGCCCTGCAGGGACTCATTAATGAGCCTAATGCCTGCAGGTATAAACCACCTGTAACGCTCCTTAGTGCAGTGAACCTGTCTCGCTCTGTTACTGAATGTGCTCTTTTTTTTGTTTGTTAAGAAAACACAGTGGGTGAGAGTCGTTCAATACTGAATGTTTTTAAGTGTCAATTGTTTAAGATAGATAGATAGATAGATTCATAGTTCAGTCAACATCTAGAATAAGATTCAATTCAGTTAATTTAATTCAGTTTTATTTGTATAGTACTTTTAGCTACAGATTGTCAAAAAGCAACTTTACTGAAATAACCTACTCACATGCATGTCACTGCCATCTGGAGATTGCTAGGGGATTGCACACACTCACACTCCCTCATCAATTATAGTGACACTGGCCAATCATGTGGGTTAGCTTTCCTCTGAGTGTGTGACACGTGAATGACAGTTTGAAAAGATGTGGTCAGTGGTTCACTGAAGGAAGCACGTGTTAGCCTTCTCTCTGGTGCAATACTGCTGGTACACCATTTGGACACATTTGTGGGACTTGATGTGTTGATGTCGTGTCTCTCTATTTTGTGCTTTCTGCTTGTGTTCAGGGGCATGAGTGTTTTATGTATCTAGCAAAAATAAATTAAATCTCAGCATCCCAAAAAACAGAGAAAGTCATAATGCAGCATTAAATTTTAAAATTATTTTTATTGCTCTACCATTACAGTTCAATCTGCTTAGAGTCACGACCAACAATTACAGATTTAACTAATGGTCCATGTATATTTTATGCAGAGTGCAAGCAGGGACTCCAGCAGGACTAACTATGGCAGCATAACTAAAAGAGAGAGCCAGAAGCAAGCACAGGCACGAGGGAGCCCTGGGACATAAAGCAGACAGCCACTTCACCATCAGCAAACCTGAGTGAACAGCTTCATAAATAATAAACTCCCACTCACTGTAGATCCTAACAAGACCACTGTTTTGCAAAACTTAAGTGTGCCTACGTATATGCGTTGGAACTCAGGAGTTACTGTAGGTAACAGAGGACACTCAAAAAAGTTTTACCATGTGATGGTTCTATGGGAACCAAAGTTAAAACCAGGTTAACTTTTTGGTGGACACTTAAATATTAGAGGTAGTGCTTCAGAGAGCAATGAATGATGAAGTCATCCCATTAATACAAGTATACAGTATTGGTGGCACTATAGACCAATGCTGCTAGTAGCGATAGACCCATAAGCATATTACCAGTACTTGCTATAGACATTGTTGAAAAAATGTTGAACTCTTAACACAAGCAAGTTTGGTTTACATAATATACAGTTTTGTTTTGGAGCAAATGATTTTACTGAAACAGAGGACTCACAACTAACTAAGCAAATAAAGTATAATCTAAAAGAGTTTATGGTACACTTCATCATACTGTCAATCTAAAAACTCCCCAGACTTTATATAAACTTCTAGCGACAATGTCTTGATATTGATCAAATAGGACACAGTTTTTTAAAGGTAATGAAGCTTCCTATTAACATGAAATTTACATTGGGTGTACCTCAAGGATCAGTTATTAGGCCCCCTGTTGTTCGGGTTATATATTAATATTTCTCAACAATGTCCTGCGGTAGAACTGTCAATGTGTGATAATACTGTGGTATTTACTGATGTGCAAAAAACATCTGGGCTAGCAGCTGTTAAGGTTAGAGAGTTGATTGAGTTCAATTAATCAATTGATCAATTAATTCTTAGTCTGACCAATGGCAAGAATATGAAAACATAATGGTTAACGAATTTAAATATCTTGGCTTTTTTTTTTTTTTTGGTTTAAGTCTGAATTTTTGGAAAATATGTCAATCCCACCTCGGCTAATGTCTGCCAAATTAGCAATTGTCTTTTTCTCGACGCAACTGTGATATTGATGCATGCGTTTGTCTTCTTGGGTTAAATATTATGGGATGCTTGGGGAGACATAACTTCAGAGTCTTCTTCATGCAAAACAAGATCTCTAGGAAGTCCTGTATCTTAAAAAAAAACAAAAAAGGCTATTCAATATTATTGTAGGATAATGAAAAAATACTAATTTCTCAGCTTTGAGAATTTTAGATGATATTTTAATTGGTGTCTTGTGTTTGAGGTTTTAATGACTTCTTCTTTTAAGTGATTTTGTCTGTTTTCACTCGGCACATTCTCTACAAACACTCAGAATATCTTCTGTAAGAGATTGTACTATACCCTTTCAGCGCTCTGAGAATTTTCAGAATTGTCAGATTTTTCTCTAAAAGCCACAGCTCAGTAGCATACCCTACTAGATGACAAAGTGCTGCTGTGCCAAACTGAAAAATATCCTAAAGGCTAGTTCACACTGTTACCACTAACACTGCATTTTGCTGCCCATGCTCCAGGTGCTGCTCTTTTAGTATTTTGTCTTGTATTGCAGTTACCTAGTCCCAGCAGGAATTTTTGGCTTTTAAAACGCTGCGGCGAAATTTATTTGGCAACATTATTGACACTGGGACACCATGGGTATTCTTTGAAAGTTAGAATTACTTTGATGAAATGGTGTCAGAGTGATGTTGCAAATATGTCTTTAAAAGTAAGCAGACGAGTTGGAAACTCTGCCATCACGGAAACAAATTTGTGATTTTCAGTTATCCTAACTGCATATAGATGGTTATAATATTACCTGTGAACACCAGAACTTTGTCAGTTTTGGACTTTAGCTGTGTCTATGTCTGCATCGTGGCTCCACCTGGACAAAAGTGGGTGTATAAATTGAAAAATCTGACCGTGTGCCTACACACACAGGGAAAGGTATCCAGGGAGATTGGGGACCGAGAACAAACCAGTGGTAAAACAGTTGTAGCAGTAATTGGGAGGTGAAGAATAAGCCATACTGTAGGTCCACTAAGCAGAGCCTCAGTGGCCTTCCTGCCAAAACAGCACCTCGGACAGTGCAATATTTTAGCCGTGGAAAACAGATGGGCAAGTTATTCAGATTTGGCACAGGGGTTATCTATGGAAGTCAGACCATCTGTGAAAGCTCCGACAGTGCGAAGAATATTGCATAATGTCAACCTAAAGTTGACCTAAAGTTGCTAAAGACCAGGAAAAGAACCCTGATGTACTGTATACAGAACACATTATTCTTTGGTCAAATGAGGGCAAAATAAATTTAATCAGCTCAGATGGGATCCAGCATGTTTGGCCGGACTGGCCAAACTGGCCAGGACTACCACAGTGAATGCATAGCCATGACAGTGAAGCACGGGAGTGAGAGTGTGATAATACAGGGCTGCATGAGTCCAAAAGGTGTTGGGGAGAGGACACTTATAGATGGCACCATGAATACCTGTGGGTCTAACAAAACACTGGCTGACAAGCTGAATCCCAGTTTCTAAAGGAGGAAAAAAGTGAACTCTATGACCTTGTTATGTATGTTTTTAACCCGACTGAATCTAATAGATTACTTTTGGGGCATTTTAAAAAGACAGGTAAAGCAATGCAATCCCTGTAGCAAGGCACAATCGACAAAAAGTGTCTCTGCAGAAACTGTGCATCACTGGTACGCTCCATGCCGTGGAGGTTTGAGGCCTGTCATCAAAAATTAATGGAGACATAAAAAACACTGAAAAAAATACACTATATTGCCAAAAGTATTTGCTCGCCTGCCTTCACATGCATGTGAACTTGAGTAACATCCAATTCTTAATCCATAGGGTTTAATATGATGTTGGTCCTTTGCAGTTACAAGAGCTTAAACTTTTCTGGGAAGGATTTCCACAAGGTTTAGGAGTGTGTTTGACCATTTTTCCAGAAGCACATTTATTGAGGTCAGACACTAATGTTGGATTAGAAGGCCTGATTCGCAGTCTCCGCTCTAATTCATCCCAAAGGTGTTCTATCGGGTTCTGCAGGCCAGTCAAGTTCTTCCACACCAAACTCGCTCATCCATGTATTTATGGACCTTGCTTTGTGCACTGGTGCACGGTCATGTTGGTACAGGAAGGGGTCATACCCCCAATCTGTTTCCACAAAGTTAGAAGCATGAAATTGTCAGAAATGTCTTGGTAAGCTGAAGCATTGAGAGTTCCTTCCACTGGAAGTAAGGGGCCGAGCCCAACTCCTGAAAAACAAATCCACACCGGTTCGAACTCCTAAACCTTGTGGAAAGCCTTAGAGACAGAGTTGAAGCATCATATTAAACCCTATAGATTAAGAATTTGATGTTACTCAAGTTTATATGCATGTGAAGGCAGAAGAGCAAATTCTTTTGCCTATATAGTGTAAATAAATACTGTAGATTTTTACTTTTATATAACTTGAATATAGGATATTTTTCAAGCTCCATAAGTAAAATAAGATTTAATTGTTCATGATTGTTTTATTAAACTGCAAAAACAGTTAAATACCAAGTACATATCAAGGAATTAGAAGGAATTAGGGAGAGTGTTCATTTTTATTAGTGTACACATAGTCTCAAAGTGAATCTCAGTCACTGCCTCAAGGGACAAAACCAATTGTTTTTAACTATACATTGCCAGGTCTAATATTTTGCACCAGAAAGTGTGAAGCTTAGCTTTAAGAATAAAAAGTGCTTTGTCTGCTTTTTTTTTTCCTCATGAATTTCATCAATTCAACACCGAGTCGTGTTACACTGAGATAGGAAATTAAGGTTGTGTATGCATGAAAAGCATTTTCAAGCGTTAATTATGTATTTTGAGTTTTACAGTGAAAGAATTGCTCATTTATCAAGATAGATATAAACAGATTTATCATAATATTGCTTGTGTGAGTGAAGAAAATGACAAGAAAGTTGGAATTCATGATAACCCTGTAATCTCACAAAGAAAAACCATTGCATCCAACTCGTTCTCATAAATGTGTGCTTTTTGCAAAGTGAACTTATCACCTTTCATAGTGGGCGGGGCTTTGGATTTAATTTCAGGGAAACAGCCTCGCTCCATCATTAACATTTAGTAGCTAACATTTATTAAAACTAACTTAGGTTGCTACTATATATCGAGGCCCTATGTGATGAGATCAAACTTTTTGTGGTGCATCTGTCTGTCAGACCGGCTGGTTCAGATTTGTCAGTCTAAGTCTGTCTTCAATAAACTCGATTTGCTTTTTCTCTACTCAAAGTTACTTAGTGATTTTTGTTTGAAAAGTCCTCGAAATGTGCCACGACAACTTCCAACTGACTGACATCAAAGCGAGCCATCTTCTCTGGATCCTCAGCATAACCGTTTATCAGCTCTGACTCATCCTGTTAAAAGTTTTCATGAAAAGAATCACCCTTGTCCAAGAGGCAGAGACAGTTCTCAAAATAATCAGGCCTTCTTAACAATGACACAGCCTGAGGAAAGGGCTTATAAGGAGATTCATATTCGCAGACAGTCGAACAGGAAGCATTTTAATAACGGTCTGCAGGGCAAGCGATGACAGCTCTATCCTCCCATAGTGTCAAAACTCTTAGCACACACTCAGCACTTTGAAAAAGCAGTCAGATGTTATGACTTTATATTGTCATCTGTGTCACGGGACATCATGACAGAAGATAAAAGTCAAGTCTATTGGTGAACTGAAAGATGATGGATTTGTGTATTTATGTGATGGCAGGTAATTTAATCCCGTGTGTAGGAGGAACGCGGGCTCTGATCTCGGCTCCTCTAGCAGCATTCAGATTTATTTCTCTGCAGTCTGGTGTACTGATCGCAATCCGCGAACACGTTATATAAATCCCTGGGCAGGCAGCACCATGCCAGGACATTTTAATAGGTCCTGAAATAGTGAAGACAAATCAGACCCAGTCACAGTGCAGGTTATAAAGAATCCGACTGTGTTTTCATTTAGATCGATAAATAACAGAATCATACCTGAAAAATAGATTAGGTGTCCTCGGTGCAGTCGGAAATCATTACCTCTGATCAGTGCTGTTCGTTCCCTGGTCATCCTGGTGGCTTTTAGCTTTCAATAAGAATGAGTTGTATTTTAAATTGAAGGTACACGCCGTCTAGGCTTGGTTACACACTTCTGATTGGCTGCTGACCTTTCAGTGGTTTTGTGTGATGACACATGAGAGGCATGAACTCATGGACCAAAATATTGTTTGGCTTCCTTAATAGGAATCAGATCACTACACTGTAGCACATATTACTGACTAGTTTATTTAACCAAGTTTTACAGTAGATCATAAGTTGGCTAATCAAGTTTGAACAATATTTTCTAAAATGCCCTTTTCATTAATTCAAAGTTGAGTTAAAAACTTTACTGTAAGATAGAAGCTTATTTGCTTAGAGCTCTGCAAACCAATGCAATAAATGTCACCCTTTGGACAGGAGGCACGCAAGTAAGATACATCGGCATGGAGTGAAGTTTCCGCCTTGCTTTTAAAGATGCAGAAGAGAAGCATGATTAGTGACAGGTGTGCTCAGGTAATTGGCTGGGAGAGCGGGAAACGGCATGGATGGGGGTTATGACCTGGAAGTACTAGGGTGATCAGGATGGTTCGTGACAGACAGACAGACAGACAGACAGACATGTATGTGGGCTTCAACCTGAAATAATAATATCACTGATTACAATAAATCTGATTATTTTTAGCTTTAACCTTTTAACTATTTTTACAAATTCTTTAACTGTCAACAATGGGTACTTACGCTAGTAAAGTATAAGGCTAATCCTATGCAAACACCTGATCATCACACCTACCTGTACAGTATGTGTGTTTCTTGCCCAAACTGGTCAGAGCACACAATTACAGTATATTGAGCATTACAATTTCCCTTCACTGGAACTAATAGGTCCAAACCTGTTCTAGCACGACAATACCCCGATACTCAAAGGGAGCTTCTTGAAGACAGTGTGTGTTAAGGTTGGAGTGGAAGAACTCGAGTGTCCTGCACAAAGCCCTGCCTGAGCATCTCTGGGATGAACTGGAACTGGAGCCTCGACCGCATCCCAACATCACTGGCTGAGCAGTACTCCGAAATCTAGTGAAAAGCCCTCCAGAAGAGGGGAGTGTATGATATCAGAAGGGGGAATAAATCCAGAACGGGATGTTCAACAAACGTAGAAAAATGGCATCGTCTGGGATGTACAAATTTTTGACTAGATTCTGCTGATTAGACAAAGTCCTTATAAATTGACACACTTACTTACAATTTACTCAAACTATAATCTTCATAATTTAACATACTAAACTATTTTAACCAGGTAGGCACAGTAGCTGGATATTTCATTCGTACATACTACATATTTGCAGATTACTGAAAACCCAAATGCGCAGTTTGATGTCTGGAGCTATATCTTCCATATACAGTAATTTTTTTTTAATCATCGTTGACTTATACTCTGTCGCCAGCACAGATCTGTGCCGCTTGAGTTTTAAGGGTTCTAAATTAGCATATATCTCTTCACTATTCAAAGCTGTAAATGAACACATAACCATCCTTAAACTTAAATACACAACTATGAATAGGTTTAAATTAACACACAGATATTCAAAAGTTTAAACTAATGCACAACTCTGAATATATGACTAGTATGGCAAATTATTTTCTTATAAATTGATGAAATAATTTATTTTGTTAGGTAGTTAGAATCTTGAAAAGTTACCATGCTTAGCGTGTGTGCTGATTAGCCTGCCTAACCTAACACACGGCACTGTTCAAGGTTTGAGTTAAAGCTTAACATTTTGTTTAGCATATTAGAGTTAAAGCTTAACATAAATTACTTGACTAAGCTTTGTATTTTGCTTAAAATAACTTGTACTTGGTGATTAGCTAAAGGCGTCGGAAAAATCAACACACTGTGTAGAGCCCTTAAGAGCACAGGACAGTAAACAAGTAAGATCTCTAGCTTTATGTTGCAGAAAAAACAAGTAATTTAATTACAAAATCATTAGAGCATGAGCTCGGCGCTCGCTGCCGTTTCTCTGTGTTAAAGCTGAATTACAGTAGGCTTGGAGAGGATTATAAGAAACACCCAGCCAGTGAGACTGGATCAAATGAACATGAACGTAGTCTTCTTACAAAGGCTTCTGCATGTTCTCATGTTTCATAAAACAGACAGCATGAGAGCTTTTACTGTACATGTAGAGCGTATGCATGGAGAGATGAGAGCTTGGCAATGTGGTGTTATTCATCCTCGCAGGAAAATGAATTGTAACGAGAGTTCAGACTCTCTCTCTCTCTCTCACACACACAGACACACACACACACACACACACCATCTCGGCCGAGTTCGGTGCACAAAGCAGGTGATGGAGAGGATCAGAGCTAAACAGTGGGCTTTACTGCACTGCAGGTGAGAATCTACTGTACACACACACACACACATATATATACTGTACGTATATTGTATATAGAAAATATATTTTCATAGAAAAGGAAAAAAAATCAACAAATTAATTTAAAAAATGAAAAAAAAAACATTTGTTTACACATGTTTACACAAATGTTAATTCTATAAATGTTAGCAATCATTTCTTTATATTTCTTTTTTTTATTATGTTTTTAAATCCGTTTTATTTTTTTCGTGCTCAGTAGAGTTTATTAAGTTTATTAGTTTCTCAGTCGTCTGTCACACAGACACATCTCTCAATTACAAGAGGGTGGAGATGGATTGATTTATGGAGTGAGACAGTGAGACAGTGAAACAGTGGGACATTGGGCAGAGAGGTGGTGTATACACAACTACAGTGTGTGTGTGTGTGATATGAATGTGTGTTTATTTTGTATGTGGTAATGTGTTTGAACAGTTCGATGGTGAATTAATAACATTGAAGTGCACTAAGTCAGGAGAATTAAGTAAGCACACTGCTAAGTAAGCAGGGTCGATTTGAGTCTTTTTTTATGAGTCCAATATTTGTTTTAAAAACGTATTTATGAATACAAAAACATGTTTCTAAATCCAGAATATGTATTGTTTCTCTATGTGTAGTCAATTGGTAGGGTTTCTATTTAGATATAATTCCTTATACTTCAAATATACATTTAACTGTACTGTACTTTAAATTGAGGTTAAACTAATAAACTTTACCAATCGACTACACATAGATTACACATACACATTTCCATCTACTAGTTCGACAACTGGACACGCCGGTTAACTAGTAACAGCCAAAATGTTTAACCGGTAAACTCTTGAAGGCGAAAAAGTTAACTAGTGAAAACCCAAATGTCCAGTAGTCATACTGGTTTCCCAAAATGCTAATGAGGGGGTGGCTTTCTATTGGCTCTCCATTTAAAAAAAACAAACTCTCTTTATCTGGCTCACTTCACTTG
>JAOVVB010079280.1:0-13709 GCA_028570985.1 Heterobranchus longifilis
CTCTCTCTCCTCTCTCTCTCTCTTCATCATTCACTGCCCCCCCTACCTTCAGTGGCTCTGTAGCTCAGTCTTCGCCTGCACACTCTCCCCCCCTCTCGTCTTCCAAGGTCGATTTTGAGCTCCTGTGTGCAAAGAGACAAGAATAGCAGGTGCACTGCAGAATGCCACCGCTGCTCTAGCTGTGTGTGCGTGAGTGTGTGTGTGTCTGAATACATTCCAGTGGAGTGAAGCTTCAGTTTTAGGGGATGTCTGAAGACTGCGGCCAGATGGGATGCAGATGTTTCTCACCAGCATGGCCAGGACAATAATCTGCCGGAGAGGAGAGAGAGCTGCTGCTGCTGCTGCTGCTGCTGCACGACTGGACTGTGACTGACTCTGACCCCCTCTCTCCCTCTGACTCCTCTCTTTCATTGGATCTGATATTTGGGAGCTGGATTCGAGAGGGAGCAGGGAGGAGATCACTTCTTTGGGAATTATCTACCGAAGACGGCATCAGTGTTCCCTTTTGAAAAGACGACATGCTCTGAGAGTCTCTATTTAAAATCTCTCTGTCTCTCCTCTGTCTCTGGTCCTCCCCTCCTCCTCTCCTCCTCTCCTCCTCCTCCTCCTCTCCTCCTCCTCCTCCTCTGGCCGGTTCCCTGCAGAGTCCCGGCTCCACCATGTCCTTGGCGTTCTGTGGGAACGAGAATAACTCGGTGGCCTACAATGTGGACGGGGGGGTTCTGAATAACGGCTGTTTCCTGGATGCTCTCAATGTGGTGCCACATGTCTTCCTCCTCTTCATCACCTTCCCCATCCTCTTCATCGGTGAGTGTCACTGGGAGGTGAGATCCTCACTCCACGCCTCCCTACACACACACACACACACATACACATGCACGCATGCACACGCACACACACAAAGGTCGTAAGCACAACAATAAGATTGATGATGATCAGTTTTCTGTCAGTGTGTTTACTTTTGCATGTTATTAATGAACTACGAAGCACGTGTTTATTTGTATAGAGACTAATGAAGCATTTATTTCCATTATCGTGTCTACACACTTTTTATTTTATTAATGAGCTGGTTAGACTGATGTGCATTTAATTCCTGAGTTAAAACACCCTCTGTCTTTGAGTATGTTGGGACGTAACATATTTATTGAGCTGCAAGCAAATGTGATTCCTCTGATGAAGGTAGTGTACAGAGGCACACACAGTCATCATGCTGTCATCAGGTAACACCTCCTCGTGTCTCCTTCCTGGATGCTGGCCATTCTGTTAGTGTCATCATCAGCTGCACACACTCTGCTGCTACAGTCACACACACACTCTGGCATGTCCATCACCTGCCTTGTCACTTCATACAACATACTCACAACATATGTTTTTGTGACATCCAGTACAATGTAGATGGAGGGGCCGTCGCTGCAGCCGAGACTTAGCGCCGCCGAAGATTGTGATTTGTTTAAAGAAATAGAACCAAGCCGGAGCGTTTTTCCCCAGAATGAAAACGTTGTGCAGCGAGATCATACACCAGCACTAACAAAGCACTGTGGAGATAGATCTGGCAATGCAAGACTAAATTATATGTAACACACAAGAGACATTGTCTTCCCCAGTAACACTCCCAATTCATTCAGTTTTGTTTGTCTCCTGTACTTCAACTTTCAGTGTAATTTCTGCATGGCTCTGTGGTTGGTTTAGTACAGACTGAAATATCTCAATACATCAGATGGATTGCCATACAATTTGGTACAGACCTTCACGTTCCCCTCAGCATGAATTCTAACAGCTTTGGTGATTCCTTAACTTTTTGAAATAGCGCCATAATCAGGTCAAAATTTGCTCAATTTGACCAAATATCTGTTAAACTAATGACTTTCCCATCAGCCTCAGCTGTAGCTAACGTTAGCATGCTAACACAATAAACTAAGATGGTGAACATGGTATATATATATATATATGTATATATATATTCCATGTTGCTTAGTTTTGCCATTTATTTTGTTAGAACACCCAAAAACAGCAAAAAAGTCTGACGTTTTATGAATCTTTACATACAGCGTACGGTCAGAGCCCTCATGTGGTATCTACATGTATATATCTATGAACATTATACCTGCTAACCATCAGCATGTCGGCATATCTCACAAAGCTGTTCCATGGTAGACTATTAGTCTTAATTTTGTATCTACTCGCAAGGTGAGATGTTTCTATAAACCCTGTGGAGGTTGCCTCCATAAATGTTTTTGTTTCTCATTTTTAAAAGCATTCTTCTTTAACTGGAGCAAATAAATTGAACTAAACTATACGCTACTTAACAGACTGAAAGTGGTCATGCAGAAACACTCACTAAAAGACAGTGTGAGTCCTCTGTTAGAGAAAACAAAGCTGGCAGTGATTCCTCTCTCTGCCCCGTCACCCTGAGCTGCATCCTTTCACTAACAACTTCGCCATCAAAGACAAACCTCAGGGGTGGAAACGCTTTTCTGTCCACTTTTATAAGCTGTATTCTGCGCTCCGTTCTGCCCTGCAGTAATGTGTTGCTCTTTAGAGTGCTGCGTCCTGACTCACGTCATGGTTACCAATGTAAGAGGATGCTGTGGATTCACCACAACCTTTATCAGACAGTTCACACCAGCAGCCACAGAGGAGGATTCAGCTACTGCAACAAGTTATTACTTTCATCATCACTTAATGCGTCCAGCCTTTTTTCAATTAGTGGATTCATTATTCATTCTATAAAATGTCCAAAAATGGTGAAAAACATCCATCAGTGCCCAAGTTGACATATTCAAATGTCTTTGTCCAATCAGCAGTCCAAAATACAAAAATGTTGAAATTAATATCACACAAGACAACGTATGTACATGTGGGTATTTCTCCGTGACCCTTTCCACCCCTCATAGTGCGTGATTGCGTGTGTGCGTGCGTGCGTGCGTGCGTGCGTGCGTCTGTGCGTGCATAAGTGCGTGCATGAGTGCGTGCGTGCGTGCGTGCATGAGTGCGTGCATGAGTGCGTGCGTGTATTGGTGAGATTTCCAGCCGGTGCCAACACTTCTCAGAGAGATAGACTGTCCAACAGCAAAGGTGCCAACAACAGAGGAGTCATTAACATAATTCGATCAGCAGAGATGTGTTTTATGACACTGATGGTCGCATAACGATGCACTTTGACAACTGAATCATTAGAGTTCACACAAACATCAAGTGAAGGGACAAAGGGTGACAATAAATACCAATACGAGCTAAAATAATTGACTGGAGGGTTTAAGGGCAGCAGCCATCTGGCTCCTCTCATTGGTTTACCTGCCAAACGTCGAGCTGTGTGATGAAAGTAGCACCAGCAGACCCGTCCTTTTAGTTTACTTTGTATTCAGCCGTGCTGCGAGTATGAGAGCACTTTGTCATGTAGCTCACTGGAGGCAGAAAACACAGAGTCTGTTTACAAGGTTATTTTTCAAATGCAAATGTACAGCTACTCAGAGAATCAAGAAATCAATAACTTTTGTCATGTTAATCTAGATTTACATTTTCTGCATTGTCTGCTGCAGTTTTCTCTTTTATTTTACTATATTTGAAAAAAGAAAACCTTGTATTTCCTGTCTGCTTTAGGCTGGGGCAGCCAGAGTTCAAAGGTCCACATCCATCACAGCACCTGGCTTCACTTTCCTGGTCACAACCTGCGCTGGCTCCTCACCTTCGTCCTGCTCTTCATCCTCGTCTGCGAGATCGCAGAGGGCATCGTCTCTGATGGGTATGTAGTCTGACACACTAACTAATCTAATGTTGGAAATGCATCATGCATTTCAGTCAGGTGTTTGTTTTTAATGGCATGAACTTTTGACACTGATGATGTGAGTATTCCATTTTAGCAATAATTATTCCAAAAATGTACTAATTTACATTTTGTGTGTAACCTTTTACAATAGTTAAAGTGGTTTTGAGTGGCTTAGTTGATGAAAAGCCACTGAGAGCTCGAAACGTTGCACTCTTTTAAATGTGAAAATACAACAAAAAGCATCCTGGGAGCTACTAGTGTTGCAAGTCTTTTTGAAGTGTTTCTCGAATCTTTTTCGACTCTGCACCTAAAAAAAGATGTGCGTGTGTATTTTGTGTGTACCATGTGATAAAGAACCATTTAATTTGGTGTGCCACTGAATAATCAACCCAACTTGCTGGATTAAATTAACGCAGCGTGAGTTTTGTCCAATAGTTACTCAGCTGTGAGTTGACTACAAACTACCCAGACTGGGTTGTTTTCAACCCTGCGTTTCAGGGGGTTTTACATTATGAAACAGGGTATATTTATATATTTAGTTATCATTGCTTTTAATTAGGATGAACATGATTATTGCTGACCTCCGTGGACACCCCCTTTATGGACGGCCCTGCTGGGAGCATGTCAACTTTATTTATATGTTCTGTTTCATACGAGAGGCGTAAACACAATGTGCTTCAAAATAAAAAGCTAAAAAAAGCCAAAGATCATACATAACAAACACATATAAGATAAGTAAATGTAAGATAAGAAGGTATTACACATATAAAAACATATAAGATAAAATAAAAACAGGTATTACAATGAAAACTAGACTGCAGAAGCTTTGTCCCTGTAGCCATACAAGCTTTAAATAAGTAACATCCTCTACTGTTACTAATGTTACTGTTGTGTGTAATCTTTGTCTGTCTGTATAATTTATTTTGTGTTTTTAGTCTTTTAAACGAAGACACTGCTGCAGCAGACCTGAGTTTTTGTGGTCGGACATTAATGACTGAAGAGAGGAGACGTGGCTGGACAGAGAATCCATCTCTGCCCTTTCTCCCTTTAAATCCCCCATCTCCTTGTTATCTGTGATCCTCTCTGCCTGGCCCGTATGCATCCTGTTGTTGTCTCAAACACTCGGGATTACTGTTAATCAGCCTTTTCTGCAGACCGGAGGCGGGTAACTGCATGTGAGGGATTGTTACCGATGTGAATAGAAGAGCTCTCCATCTGCTCGCCACTTCACTGCGCTTTCCACACACACACGTCCGTGCTGTGCTTTCAGTGTATCAGTCATCGTGAGCTCACTCTAAGCCTTCTCTTCCTCTGTGTGTTAATTTACAGATTCACCCAATCCCTCCATCTTCACCTGTACATGCCTGCAGCTCTGGCCTTCATGGCTGGCATCACCTCGATCGTCTACTACCACAACATCGAGACCTCCAACTTCCCCAAACTGCTATTAGGTACAGTATTCTTAAATTCAGCTGTCCTTTGTTTCTTAAAGGCACTGCAAGGAACTTTCATTTTGTGTTGATTTTAACGGCTCCTTTGGACAAAAAGGGTGATGTTTTAACAATCCCAATGGCATGTCTTCATAATAATAAGCCAACAGCAATATAATGTTACTTTATAAGCCAGTTTTACTAAAGTCCACTGTGACTTACACCTCATCTGACCTCAAAATAAAAAACACTGCAGTCTTTCTGTTATGGTAACATACTTGTAGCAGTATAACGTTATCAGCACGAGTATTCAGAGAACGTAAATTCATATATTGATGCACAACCACGTCTCACAATGCATTTCATAAATAAAATAGACCTGTAAGCACCAGTTTTTAATCCTTTCAGATCCTGTTAGCGATCACTGCTCGATCACTTTCCCTTTTAGTTTTTCTCTGTTTTTCGTTCACTTCATTATTTTTCCTTCTTGCCTCAGTATCAGCCATAACCACAAGTTATAACTTGAAGAATAAAGTTCTGTGAGCCTGAATAACTGCGTCCATAAACACAGGCATCAACCCGGGAACATGTATATTGAATAACTATATAGAAATATCGAAATATTGTCGCCGATGGGCTCGTTTGCTTATGTAGAGACATAGGTAGTAAAATGAGACTGTTTCAGTCAAAAAGTCCTCGTAGCCTTTTGTGTTTTCATTCTCATTTTCCTTTTCTTACTGTGGAAACACGGTTAAGTCTATTTGTTTACTGCTGGTCTCTGCAGCTCCACTGAACACCGTCAGGGTTTCAGACAAGAGCTCAGAGATTTTCGTAGCGTCAACATTTGATTAAGTCCTGTGAAAACATTACTGAATAATGATCGGGGCTTTTAAAGCCTGCATGAATCAAACTATGTAATATAAAACTGACCCTTGTCACCTCTTTTACCTCTTAGTGTCAGAACAACAGAGGGTTCAAATTGCATCTTCATGGTGATATAATTATAAACCATGAACAATGGTTCATTACATTCAGATGGGATTGGAAAATGATTGAGAGCAATATAATCTTGTGTAATTGTACTGCTCTGGGTAGATATTAATTATATATATATTTTCATTAGAAAAATGAATGTCTGGTGAAAGATCTGCACAGTTTTTCAGCAATAATAGATTTCTTGCTTTTTTCTTTGCTGATTTTCCATCACAATCCTTTATGACCTGTGAGGATTAATAAACTGTAATAAATGTCCCCATAGCAATGATATAGTGTAATTTTCATGTTAAATAAGAGACACACGAGGACGTACACTGTATTCTAACACCCGTCTTTGCTCCTGTAATGATCACCCTGTTGCTCTCCTCCTGCATCATTAACTCATCTGTCTGCAGCTCTCGATGCTTTACTCTCCACTCCCATCACGTCTCGGAGCCGCCTTCGGCTTTTTTCTCCTTATCACAGTCAGAGACTCGAGGGGAGTGGTGGACGGGCGCTGGGTTCATCATTGCATGAACAGAAATTAATCTCTTAAAATGAGACTGTCATTGTCACGGAATAAATGCTCTTTATGTTAAAGAAGTAGACTCTGTAAAAGAGTCTGAGCCCGCAGTGTAATCTCTCTCTGACAGCTTTCATATCTTTTATTGGTGTTTTCACTGTCAATCTCAATATTTACCTCAATAAATCTCCAGTGTTTTTCTGAAATATTTTCAAGCCCCCCTCGCAATGAACCCACATAACCACACTCTTACACCAGACCTTTGCTTCTATAGAATTTATTTTAAACATAATTACAATTATGTGCAATAACTTGGTGCAGGGCATCTGTGCAATGTGCAGTATTTAACATTATGGCTTAGTTAGAAATGTGCAATATCTGGTGGGGAATCTTGTTTTTTTGTTTGTTTTTTGTGCAGACTTGTGTGGGTGCATGTGTTAGTGAATGCTAACTGTAGTTTGATTATAATGTAAAATGTCCTGGACATGGTGTGTGCATGTGTGTGGTACGGCGCCACCTATGTTTTTCTTGAATGCCCAAGACAAATTTCTCCTAAGGGAGACAATAAAGGCTTATCTTATCTCATATAAGTGCAACTTCAGTGTATGGGTCTTCATATTTTCTTGTCTTTCCATTTGGTAGTTGTGGCATTTGGTGTCCATCCTTCATCTTGTCTCAAACGTGTCCATGCCAGCAGTGCAGCAGAGACATGCATCATTTATTTATATTTAGCCTCACCTCCCCCCCTGTTATAACTCCCCCCGCACCCCCAGGGGTCACGCCCCCAGATACTTAAACTGACATGACGTGACCATCAAAAGATCTTCATGGAGTGAAGACAATTGACTTACCTGCTGTTTACTGGATTAACGTGCTGACCTTGAAAGCTGTCAGACGCACAATAAGAGAGAGAGATTATTGTAATAATGTGAGGGGAGGAGGACAGGGAGAAGAGCAGGTGACAAAAAGGAAAGAAAAAAGGAGCAGAAGAGGAAGGCACTTACAATAAACACACCAGTTAAAAATAATAAATGCTGCCTATACAGAAAACATCACTCTGTAACAAAGAGCCATGGTTATATGTATATGAAATGACAACGTACACCTACATGTTGCACAAAGACAAACATTACATTTAAACTCACACGTGTTTATCTTCATGGCTCGTCCAGTGATTTGCCGTCTTTCGTGTTAAATCTCCGCAGCCCTGCTGATCTACTGGGTGCTGGCCTTCATCATGAAGACCATCAAGTTTGCCAAGTACACCGAGCACGGCATCAGCCCCAGGCAGCTACGCTACTGCATCACCGGACTGCTGGTGCTGCTGTACGGACTCCTACTAGCTGTGGAGTTCAATGTCATCCTGGGGAGGGTGAGTCTGTGTGTGTGTGTGTGTGTTGTCTCACGGTTTTTCCTGCACAGAGAATTACGAGGTGGCCACCCTAACCCTTCTTGGAAAACAGTACTTTCTAACACACATTGCAGGCAGTTAAAAGTAAAATAATGAGATTTTATTTTAATAATCTTGTTTTGAGCCAGGAAAAACCCTGGAAGTTTGTGTGTAGCCATCTGATTGTTGTTCTTGTATGAAATCCAAACAGCTCCAGTGGCCAGTGAGCAGTAAACACACGCATGTTGAGCTGTGATGTGTATGTTGGTGCGTGTCATAGTGATGAATGTTGCAATTCATAGTGAAGGAGACATTAATGAGGGGACATCCTGTGGGGACCATGAATGTCTGTACAACATTTCACAGTAATCCATTCAATAAATTGTTGAGAAATGTCAGACTGCACCAAAGTTATGAAATTGTCGTCCGTAAAGCTGTGCTACTAGCATGCACAAAAACATGTTTATAAAGGAACAAAAACACCAGAAAAAAAACAGGTAGAATCATAAAAGGAAGTTCAAAATAAGAAATAAAGATTATAGCATGAAGACAAAGGTCAGATCCTCTCAGCTTTATGAATAACAGCCTCAGGCTGCTGCCTGGCTCATATGTGATCAACAATATCTTTGTTTATTGCAGTTGTTGTTTATAGGTAGTGTGTCTTTTATTGCTTTTATTGCATCTTTCATTGTTTTTATCTAAAGTGTCTTTTAAAGCATATATAAAATATATTAAATGTATTATTATTATTATTACTACTATTAGTATTAAGATCTTGTATCTGTCTGTATTGTATTGATTGCAAAACAAACCGATCACAGCCATATATTTTGATTATTCATTTTTTGACATTTTCAGTTATCTAACCCTTTTTGAACATGACAGAGAAAATGTCAGACTGGCGTGCACTTTTTCCTCTGGTCAGTTAAGAGTGTGTTTGCGTGTGTTAACCCCTGCGCTGAGCACACGTCTGTTACTGACTCTGACTCCTCGGGGGTGAACAGCGAAGAAAGGGATTTTCCCATCATGCTCTGCACTCTGTCTATTGAAGCACACACTCTTTGATGGAATATTTTTTACTGGCTCATAGCGTGTAGTTAATTTAACAGTACATTTTAATGGTGTTGCACTCGAAATACTGAAGAAGATAAACTCCACACGACTTACACACACTCAACTCGTCAAGTACCGACACTTTGTCACGGCGCTCGACATCTGATACCGACGCACAAGACATTCACACGCACACTACCAAAACAAAGAACAGAGAAACTCCACGATATCTTTGCTGCTATATTAATGTTCTGAAAGTCGAGTAGCTTTAAATGAACTCTTTTATAGTAATTAAATGGTTTATATGATTAAAAAAAATGTTTTTGCTTTGTAAATTCATTATAATGAAACATCACTTAAGTGATTTTTCAATAATCGCATTTTCAATAATCCTCTCTTGACTTTATGAGTGGCTAATCCTTCCAATTCAACTAATTCATACACTGCAAAACATAATTGATGAATATTATCTTGACCCATTTTAAAACAAAACATGAAAGCAGATTATTATGAGACCGTCAGAAATAAATAGAATGTGTGTTTATAAATAGTAACCAGTATTTGGACATATTCTACGTGTGCTCATTCATCTGCCCGTCACTGACCTAGTTTCAATCAAGCTTAAAAACTATTATTATGAATTATTATAAATATTATTATGAAGCTAAATGTCACTGCATCACAGATATTATTTTAGTTTTGTACTATTCTGTTGTTATTTCTATTGTATTCAGTCAGATAGATAGATAGATAGATAGATAGATAGATAGATAGATAGATAGATAGATAGAGAGATAATACAAAATGATGCCCATGGCACCATCCCATTAAAGTGCTCTACATATTATCTTATATTATATTATATGGTGTAGCATCCACATTGTTCAGTAGTGTAACACCAGTCGGCACAAATGACCTGCGTGGTTGTTTGGGAGGGATGTCCTGTACCTTCTGCCTGATGGTAACAGCTCATAAATAGTAAATAGGGGATATGATGCCTCTCTGATAATCACCTGTGGTTGTGGAAGTAGAACATATGAAATGTTAAGCTTTGCTTGAAATTCAGCGATTGCCATAGTTACATCAGACAGCCTGTAATTTCACACAGTAGAGACAATTTATCTTCCGGGGCAGCTATAATTAATCCCACTAATCAGAGTGTTTTCAACCGTCATGTCCATTATATTGTAGCTCTCATATGAAGTATGGAGAAAATGATAATTATTATCTCCATGGATGTCACAGATGAGCTGATGTTTCTGTTTCATTGAATGTCTAATCAGCGGTTGCATGTTTTATACTTTTACACTGCAGATGAAGCAGTGAGTGGAATAATAAATCAAACTTGTCTTTCTGTCCTTCCTTTTCTCACAGCGCTACATGTGTTTCGCCAACCCCACCGAGGTGAAGCCCCCCGAGGACCTCCAGGACCTGGGGGTTCGTTTCCTGCAGCCCTTCGTCAACCTGTTGTCCAAAGCCACCTACTGGTGGATGAACACTTTTATTACGGCCGCTCACAGACGACCCATCGACCTCAAGGTCATCGGCAAACTGCCCATCGCCATGAGAGCCCTCACCAACTACATAAAGCTGCGCAAGGCCTTCGAGGACCAGAAGGTTAGTGCACCGCCTGACTGGTTTGGACTTTAGAGTTTTCTTCTCTGTGGAAAACATGGGATTGCCGCCATTTTAAAACACACAGCTCACACGAAACCTTGATTCAGCCAATACAATGTACAGCAGGAATATCAATTCAGTACATTTTCCACCAAGAAACTGGAGGCTCCTCTTCATTCTGTGACCTAACATTTCCTTAAATCTTTTAAAATATGTTTGAGTTTAGATCTGAGATCTTGTAACTGATGTGGTAGAAAAGAAAGAAATCAAAAGCATCACACTGTTTCTTGCATCATTTGTTGCTGAATAAATGATCACGGATGTCTCAGGCACTGGTGCAGAAAATAACAGAAGATTATCTGTGTGTTGGAAAGAAAATCTGCAAACAGTGAGTGATAATATTGGGCTGTTTCTCCAGTGACTATTTAATAGCCATTATGAGTTGTTATTGTTTTGTTACTGGGAGAACTCACAGGAAGCGAGACGTGATGCGTTCTGTTTTCCAATCCACACCGACTGCGAGAAAAAACAGAAACATCTCGGCAGGTCTGTGCCTGGCGCGTGACCGCGGCTGGTTACCTGTCTTCAGCAGGCCGACTGACAGAAGAAATATACTGAACCAAAACGGTTTTCATGTCGGCTCCATGAGAAGAAATGTGTTTGCATCATTCATTGATTTTTTTTTTTCTTCTCCGCCCACCACAGCGAGCTGGATGAGGAGTGTGCCTGCAGTGAAACAGACGCTCTGACACACACTCACACACAGACTGGGAGCTGAAACTGTAGATACGGTTAATACCTTCAAAATGCATCGGGGTATTTATGAGATTTAAACAGCTGTACAAACGTGACAAAAATAGACACAAAGGGTAAAAAAACGTGGGGCATCTCACAGAGATTTAATAAAATGGAAACGTATCTGTTCTGTGAGACGGGCGAGTGATGGCCGTCAAAAACCCTTCTAAAAACGCTCTAAAAAAAAAAGATTAAATACCTTACGTTACTGAATTTATGTCAGTTTCATTATGTTTAGGCACTGAAAGTATGTGGATAAATTTAGGAAAAAAGATCGTGGTTTGGATGACTTTTTAAAATGGGACACAAACTCCGACCTCCCACATGTTATAGGACTCCACCCAGCCGACCTCCTTATGCAGAGTTTTGTCGCTCTTTGCTCCCGTCATAATTACTGCGGCCACTAGAGGGCGACACCTAACAATAACCGCAGTCTGGACCGACTAGCAGGGGGAGCAGGCCCTTTTCTAAACCATATCTATGAGGCTGATAACGCCTATTCAATCACGTGACAACGTTTGAAGCCTGCACATTTGCAGTATTACGAACGGGGTGTCTGTGGCGACATTCCTGGGAAAAATCACAAGCAGTTAGTGACGTGTTTTCCAGCAGCGGTCGCCCGACGGCGCTAACGCTACAGACTCGCTCTGCACCTCACTTGTGTGTGAAGCGCCGCACTGTTTTTTTCCTGATCTCTCAATTATCGCCGCAGGTGCCACCAAAGAGAACAAAACAAATATCTTTGAGATTGTAACCTTTAAATAATTTAGTACACTAATAACAAAGCAAATGTCTGCATGTGAAGGGTCCTTATGTTATTTTCAGCAAACGTACTCGGGCAAACCAGATTACGAAGTAGGAGAAAACTGCTGTCTCTTTCTGAATGTGGTGATTATCATCAGGGCTCGACGTGGCTCTCCCACTCACAGACACAAATAAGGATTTAAGTATTTATATAAGAGCTTAGAGTGCAGCTTGTTTGGGCCTCACTTCCTTTTATTATGAGCCCATTTGTTAGTTTAACTGTCTTAATAAATGTTGTGTAATTTGTGTCTGTTGTTCAGTCTGACACGTCCCTGAAATGATGGGAATCTTACAATTTATTTATTTTTTATTTTTTGAACACAGCTGTTCTCATAAAAGACGTTGATCTCTGTCCTGTGATGACTCAGCCCTGGCTAAACTGGGACATTAAACTGTATTCAGACGTCACAGAGACGATCAATCAGTCATGTAAACACTGAAATGTCACACACACGCCTTTAAACATACACACATGCTCATGATCTCAAGTCCTCTTTTAGTTTGCATGTTGTCCTCGTGTCTTTCCTCTTACAGTCAAAAGATGCAGATTTAGTGAACTAGAATCTTTAAATTGTGATAGACTCTCTGTCTTGGGATTACTCCTGGCACTCATCCATTGCATGCTGGGATACGAGAGCCCCCTACGACTCTAAGCTGGTATAGAGAAGTGTGTGGATGCTGTTCAATACAACAAGGATTTGGTGATTTGATGAAATAAAATGAAATCTAAGTCGCTTTAGACAAAAGTGATGCCATGCAATGCACTCAAAAAGGCCTTAAAAGGTTTTTCACTGAGCGTGTCCTCATATGCTCTCATACTGTGTGCATATATTTATAAATGAAGAGTGTAGTAGCTGCCATTTTCAAAATCAAACGCTTCCTCTTGTAAAATTAAATATTGACACTTTTTCACTTCCTCCTCTTTTGCAAAATTGATACATGGGCTTGTTTACACTACAGCTCTTTAAATTCATAGATAATGTAGATGATGTTTGGTAGAGAGTTGAACAGGCAGACAAAACCACTTTTGTCCTTTCTGTCTTTTTTCCACACTCCTGCGAGGCGTTGTTCTTCCATTCTTATTAATTCAGTCCAAACATATTATTTCTCCTTCTTTCCTCTCTCCCTCTTTTTGCCTCTCTCTCTCTCTGTCTGTCTCACTTCTGGAGCACATGTTAGGGGTCGGAGGTGAAGAGCCTCCTGTACAGGGTCATCGTTTTCCAGTGTTTGGAAGGTCACCGAGATTCGTCACTGCTGCATGTGCGTCCGGTGTGAACGCAACCCCACTTCCTTCCGGCAGGAGCGAGGGATGAGAGAGATTGAGAGAGATTGAGATATCCCAGTGGAGAGGTGGGG
>JAOVVB010079307.1:0-13708 GCA_028570985.1 Heterobranchus longifilis
ATGACAGCTGGGATTGGCTCCAGCCCCCCCGCGACCCTCTAAAGAGGATAAAGCGGTAGAAGATGGATGGATGGATGATTTAAAGGGTACATTCGTAAATAGTCACTCAGAGCAAACTGGACCTGGTTTGTAAATTCAGAGCGCTATTGCAATATATCATTCGAACAACAGTGCTCTCATTTTAGTGGAGAGCGTCAGATCGGATTTCCGAATGCACCCAAAGCTAAACCATGATTTAATCAAATTTAAAAAGAATAATCCTTGTTGGTGCAACCCAACCTAAGATCCACAAATTCATATCTAGAAACCCATAGACATACATGCAAAGTAAAGCATAATATTTAGGTGTTTTTGCTGTAAGCCCAAACTTACAAACTACCTGATTGTCCTGCTTTGTTCACCTGCTGCTGTGTGGGGAAGAACTGGAGCGCATAAATCTCTCATAAATATCCAGGTTGGCAGATAAACAGAAGCAGACAGAAAAGACATTCATCATACTTTCTGAGGATGTGTGCCTGTCTGTTTGCTACAAATTGAAAAGTTTGGCAGCGTGCAGTGCATAGAACATTTCTGGGTTTTGATGCGCCGGTGTCTGTGCATTGTAGAATGAGATTGATTTGTAGTGGTGAAGCCGTTGACTTGCTGAGTAATGTGTCAAAGTGGGAGACCAATGTAAGCCTGTAATGTCATCTATTTTTTAGCCTGGGGAAAGTTGATGCAGATTTTAATTGCTGTTGTTTCTCTCAACACATTCTCACTTCCAACTCGTCAGAAATGTCAGCTTGGTCAGAACCCTTTGGCATCACTTTTTAACGTGTTTTCCGCCCTTTTTTAGCACATCTGCCAGTCGCGGTTGTAAACACGCCATTCACATTGTGATTAATGTTATAAAACGGGACAATGTCAGTACTTAGGCAACAAAAACACTTTGTTAGAGTTAGGCAACAAAACGACTTGGTATGGTTAGTAAGAAAAACACTGGGATTCCACTAAAATCCCTAGTTCCTTGTTACAAAGACAGCTGTAACAACAGTAAACACACTTAGGTCGTGACGTAGGACATGTAGGACGTCACGTGACTAACGTACAGAGTTTAAAAATAACAACATTGACTTTTATTTTCGAATTGGACGCAAACCCCTAAAAACTCTGACTTTAGATGTGAGAGGGCCGAAGACTTGAATCTTTACAAAGTCTTCTAGTGAGAGAAGAAGAAATTCTTTATTTGCCAAGTACACTTCTTTTTTTTTTTTTTACATATGTACCAGGAATGAATCCTCTGCAGTTAACCCATCCTAACTATTTAGGAGCAGCGGGCAGCCACAGTCCGGCACCTGGGAGGCAATTAGGGGTTCAGTATCTAGCCCAAGGATCGACATGTAGACTGCAGGGGTCGGGGATCAAACCACCGACCTTCTGGTTAGTGGACATCCGTTCTACCTACTGAGCCACAGCGTATGGGAGGCATAATAATCGTGAATTGTTGTTCCACACTGTTGACCGGCTGGTGGTTACCATAGAAATGTCTTCAAAGACTTCTTGCTTTTCCTGTTCTTTTTTACTTTTCTTTATTTTTCCTTTCCTGAGCTCAAACACTTGGTTCTGAAGAGTTGCAAAACATTTCATCACACAGGAGGTATGTTTCCACATATGGAATACAGTACTTTTCTTCCCAGGTGTCACCTCTGATGTGTGAGTGACAGGTTCATTATTTAGCTTGTTATACTTGACCTGTTGATAGTGTTGAGAGGGTTGGACACTAAATTTGGAGCAGCTTATTCCAAATAAGGAATTAAAAAAAAGATATTCAGAGTATAGCCATTGTGCTGTAGCTGTTATGTAATGTATTGCTTTGTGAGCTTTTTTCTTTTATAACACAGAGGGATGCTGATGCATTATCAGTCATTTGTGTAGTCTACTATTTTTCCTTCTTTACTTCTGCATTACTAAAAGTAATTTCTAGGGCTGCCCCCTCTTAGTGGATTAGTCGACTAATCGATCGTTTTGGTCTTAGTCGACTAAGATTTCTTTCGTTGATTAGTATATTTTTTTCATGCTGAATGACTTATTTCCAAGACACTTAGTAGTACACCTCTGGTAAACACAAGAATTATAGTGGTGCTTTTGCCCGATTCTTTGTGGAGAAACTCAGTTTTAGAGTGTTAGTCGACTACGAATTTCTTTAGTCGAGGACAGCACTAGTAATTTCTGAGCTCTGCATGTTGCAAGAGACTCAGTTTAGTGTAAACTACAGTGATCAGGGTATTCTGTCAGGAAGCAACATCACCTCTGGATGCTTGGGTACATCAAAATTAGGGGTGACCCAAATAGTCGACTATTCGACGATTTGATCTAAGGATGCTGAGCAGTGGCGGGAAAATGTGATGATGAAAAAAGGATCATTCCATCCGATATGGGGGGTGCTGAATGTCTGATTTTACTTAGAATTGCTTGGTTTCATGATATATAGCCTGTTTGGATATGCATATTAATAATACTGTTAATAAAAAAATGTATATAACTCATGTGCTTTCAGTCAAACTCTTTTAGTGTGCACACTTTAGTGTGCATGAATAAATCACCATGGTCGACTAAGTTGCGATATTCAAATTGCGATATTCAAATCTGCGGGACCATCAGAGCAGCATCTTGGCGATAGCCTCAACAAGGTGAAATAAAAAGACAAAATAAGGCTGCTTTTTCAAAATCAAAGAATGCATTCATTAATCAGAGCACATAAAATTGTACTGCTATTAGAGCGCTAATGACTTTTTGAATTTATGAACGATTCTCTGTTAAAAGAGAGGTGCGTAGAAACAGCGTTGACTGTCCCGTCACTTCCTTTGGTTTCCCTTCTGTCTGTGGATTGGGGGAATTACATTCAGGCCGAAAGTTCTATTTACAACCACGAAACGCAAGCAGGGCAAGAAACTGAACTAAGTGACGTTCTCTGTCTGTCTGTCTATTAATCCTCTGCTCTGTTTCAGTACTACGGACAGCGCCACATCTAAACATGCACACTAGGGATTTTATCGTGGATCGCGATTAAAAACACTCACAATAAGATGATCGTGGTGAATTTACATTAACGGGATAATCGTGAATATCCTCACGAATTAACAACAGTTTACTACAGTGTCCTATCTGTGATGCAATACAAATATTAGTTTCTTAAAAAAAGGTGTAATATTTTGAGAAAAAGGTCATAATGTTTTGAGAAAAAACTTGCAATGTTTCAAGAAAAACGTCTTAATGATTTGTGAAAAACATTGTGCTGTTTTGACAAAAAAAAAGTTAGAATGTTTCAAGAAAAAAGTCAGAATGTTTTGAGAAAAAAGTCACAACAAAGCAAAAACTTTTAAACATATTTCGTTGATTTTATATTTGTAGAGTAATCGTGACATTAAATTTTCATATTCTATTTTATTGTTGTCACTATTTTTCTGTAGATGCATAATGGTTAAATAGAGGGGGATTAATTAGCGAAAAAGACCCCCCCAAAAAAGTTTCTTCAGCTGGTGACCAACACTGGGCCAGTTTGTGCTGAATGGACAGTTTTAAAGCAGGACATTGAACAACTCGTGCTGCTCGTTCTGACCCGAACCGACAGCTTGTACAGCAAGAAATCTACATGGCAATCAACACCAACAGCACGGTAAACAACAGGGACTGGAAAACACACATCTTTCACATGGCTGAATACAATAGATATTCTACTGTCTCTGCCAACACTCGCAAGCTGTCAAAGACAATGAGAGAAATTGGTGTATTTATACAGTTTTGATAAGTTACGAAGATCTATGCCCAATAAAGTTGCAAACAGTTGTGTTACCAGTGAAACACTAGAAAACCAAACAACTTTCTTTTAAGAGTAACCAAACCCCAGAGTTTTGGCTGAAGTGCCTCTCGAAAGCTGTCACCAAAAAACGTAATCTGCCACCACGTCAGTCAATAGCGAAATTCAATTGCAGTAGCCAGTTTTCAACCAGTAGAGGGCAGTCTTTATGTATATTTATAACACAATATGTAGAATTTAAATACTTAAATATCAAGATCTGGACCTGAATCCATCAATAGCACTACTAAATACCCATTCACTTCTGCATTTATATATATATATCAACTCAGGACCCCTCGGCGTCGCTACTGAATGCAATGGGTAGCCCTGCGCGTCAAAATATGATGCTCACGGTCGCGTCAAAATATGACTCTCGGGGGCGCAGTTTTTAACACGTGAGACACATGCTTTACATTCTGAATATAAACAAAACCACTTCTTTATGTTTAGGCAACAAAACCACTTGGTTAAGTTTAGGAAAAAGACCATGGTTTGAGATATAATAAGTACATTTGTCAACATTGACCTTTGGTTTTGGTTTCAACAATGGTCTCCTGGGTGAAAGTCCTTTTGTTTGACCCATCCACCACCGCTCCCGCTCGCCCTTTCACTCTACATACACGTCACATGACGTCAGCAGAACGTGCTCTGAGCGTCTAATATTGCAGCGGATGGTTTTACATTGGAGTCAGTGGAAAGCCCGGTGCGTCTCATACACACACTACAGGGTGCCTTGTGCGTTGCTATCAGAGGGTCGTGACAAAGCGAGTTGGGAATGAGACCGGTCTGTGTTGTTGCCACATTCTGAAAATCATAGACTAATATGAAACACACGGCTGTTTTAAAATACTAAAGTTCAGTGATACTGATTTCTTTCATTAACAATGACAGATTGCATTAGATTCATACATTGAATATATATCCAGAGTTAAAAACAAGTGGCAAAATTGAAAATAACTGTGATAATGGTGGGAGGCATCACAGCAGTGGAGTTCTGTTAGGAGTCAGCCAACAGCAACTTCCTCACTTTAAATATATTTGACAACTATCAAGTGTGAGTCCATCTGTTAAATACACTAACAGTATGAAGTGCAGAGGCACATGAATTGACTGAGACAGGTTAAAAATCTACTGTAATGAGTGTAATGAAAAAGAAAGCATGTCCTCCATTTCAAAAAGTGACATTAATTCAAGTGAAGCTTAAATACTACTTGAATGTTTTAGCAATTGCCAATTTAGAATCTTTTCTTACATTTGTTTCTTGAAACACACGCGCAGAAGTATCTGACGGAGCGAGAACTGTCAAAGTTTCCTCCGAGACTAAACACACCGATCCACTCCTCTGGCCCAGTGCGGATTAAACCTGTGTCAAAATGCTCGACACATCTTCACAAGCCCTTCACAAGTGCAACTTCTGCACAACAGTGAGATTTCAAAGAGTTACACCAAGAGCTGTGATAGTACACACGGCTGCCTGTGTAAGTGATGAATCCTTACAAAGAGGCCCTCAGCGTCCCAGGAGATGTCCTCATGTTCACGGAGAGAGGTAACGCAGAGGACAAACCATCGTAGATACTGCAACTATCCCTCTAATGTATATTTATAGCACTTCACTTGCATTTAAAAAGTTTAAAAACCTATCTACAAATGCTAAATTCCTTTGATCTCCCCCTGAGCATAATGCAAACAGATAATTGTGTTTACTTTTTTCTACCTATTGATATATACACCGTTTTCCTTATGAATATAACAGACAGTATCAAAGATAAGTCTGTTTCTACAAGGAAGCTTTGTGACTGCTCTCTAGTCTGCAATTTGTCAGTGTGATATTTATATTCGCTTTCATATTTCCGCTGCCGTTAATGGTTTGAGGTCCGGTAAACAAGAAGAACACAGAGAAAACTCCTATATGCATTCATCTATTGGTTTTGCTATTTTTTTTGGTTTTCCCTATTTATTTCTTTTTTTCTCCTATAATAACAGTTGTATAGTGGCCCACAGGTGGGTTCACATCAGGGTTACCCTGTCTACCTTTATTGAACTCAAAGCTTTTAATGATTGATCTATTAACACTTTAAATCCAAAGCTTTTAGATTTTTAGGCCCTCGGTGCTGCTGCCGCTCTGTCTGTCTCCTCCTGTTTGAAGATAAAATCAACTTGAGCTTATTTCAAGCACATTCTGAGTCATAATACATTTTACACAGACGTTAATAATTGATGCAGAAACGCAAGCAAAGAGGTTAAAGTCATAACAGCCATTAAAATATAATAGAGGACAGTATGGAGTCAGTTTACCTCTGACAGCTGATCGGTCGCGCTCCTTCTCTGGAGTTTGATCCGCTCTCCGCTGCATGCTAGTCAATCATCAGGAACAATAAACTGAAGTTGCTGCAGGCGTGACGGCGAGGAGAGCGGAGAGGAGCATGGTGGCTACTCGTCAGACTAATTAACCATACAGACAAGGCCCAGCGCCATAACCCAAGACAATTCCAATCTGAGGGGCTGTAATTGAAGTGACAAGTTAATTACAGGCTGATATTATCGTGCGTTCCTTGTAACACCCCTCTCTAACCCCCCTCCCCACTTCTCCATTTCCTCCTGTCTCGGTCTCTTTCCCGTTCTCTCAAACCTGCTTTAACTTCCATCCTCCGATGTGTTAATTAACAACGGTAGCCCAACAGGTTTGGAGCTCGCGCACATGCCCTCCTATACCCCTGACCTTTTCACCTCTGCTGGATGTATAATTAAACGGAAATAAGTCCACTTTGTCTCATTTTCATTTACAACATTTATGAGCTGCACTTTGTAGACTCGAAACTCCCACCAGCCACGGCGGCAGCCACAGGCCCCTCGGCTCAGCCCTCTCCACCCGATCCCACCCAGCACCTCTGTGCACCTCTGTAATTAGCGTTAGCATCTTCTTTAAACAAGCTACATAAAGTTTAGTGGCAGGATTAAATCAGATCATTACCATAATATGGCTGTGCAATTTGCCCCTATCTCTCTGCTTTTCCGCCACATCAAAGCCCGGCGGAGCGCTGGTGTAATTGGGCCATGCCGCCTTGTCAAGATGATTCAGCCTGATGGCTGCTCCTCTCCCTGAAAAACCTCCTGGGCATGATAATTAATGGAGAAGAAAGTCAAGTCAACTGGAAGAGAAGAAGAAGGAGGAGAGAAAAGGAATAAAAAAAAAAAAACTTTGGACAGCTCCACATGAATATTTCACACCTCTGACTTATTCAAAATTAACATTATCAATTTGATGTATAATGGATATTAACTTTGTCAACGCTGTTTCCTTTTAATCCAGCTATGTTTTTCATGATGTTCCTCAATCTGATTCCGTATGCTGTGACCTTATGAGGGGCTCTAATGATGTAAGTGAAGGGAAATCAAAGTTTGTTTGGCTCATTGTATCCCTCTCAGATCAATGTTGTCATTTCCGATGAGGTGTCGACATGAGGACAGCTGCCATTCACTGAGTTCACATGCAGCGATTCTGAAGCTGATTTCCCTTTGGAGTTAAGGTAACAAACAGTGCCTTGTGTATCTATTATAATTTCCTTTTCAAATAGTCTCGTGAGACCAACGCCAATGGCATTACAACAACTCTAGCGTCTTACACAAAATCAGTTTTCTTTGATAATTTACATCATTATGTCACCTTGTAGGAAGAATGCAAATTATAGGCCTGCTGTGCCTTTGTTGACACTCTTTGCCAACACACTTTGGTAATGAATAAGGCAAGCAGCTTCAAACACAGACAGGTGCTGGGCGTCTAGTAACTCTCACTATGAATATCCGGAGTAGAAAGTCAGTCTGGGTCACTGTTGATTTGTTGCAAATTAGCACCATATGTTTTATCTCCGCGTTTACATATGAATGACGCAAAACACGAAAGGGAGGCTGGAGGTGGGCGAGGGGATGAATATCGATGATTCCTCTGTATGCCGGGTTTTTGGGGGGAGAGGTGGGAGGAGGAACGGGTGCCTGCCATTCAAATGTCCGTCATCTGTTCAGCCAGTGAGGGAGGAGAGACAATGCTGGTGACAGTTGGTGACAGAGACAGCTGGTTGTCCCACTCGCCCCTGCCTGTGATCCACTGTGAGGTGACACCTCGCCCACAAAAAAAAGAAAAGAAAAGTGGGAAAAAAAACATCTTTGACTAATCAAAACAGCAGGCCAGACGCCAACAGGAGACCAATGCCACGAGGACGCCCGGCTGGCATGTCAGACAATACCTTCTCTGTCACAGCGCCCCGCTTCTCCTTCCATCTGCCCTTCGAGTCTTCACCCACCAGCGTCCGGACACTGAGGGTTGTCAGCTAAACCAAGTAACCTTTCCGCGCTTTCATTTCTTCCAGCCCAAATTTGAATATGAAAAGGGACTCTCTCTTACCCAGTCAAAGACCATCACTTTAATGACATTTGGCAGTCATTTGATTTATTAGGTTTTAGAGGGAGGGGAGAAGAAATCCACTAAATATTTCATATGCCATGCTAATCCTTGTAATATTGCCAGCTGAAGCCATGTACCTGCACCGCTAAGACGTGAGGCACATGGATTTCTTGCAGTCAGATGGCTGGAAATGCCTGTGAGTCTACTGAATAATAAAATAGCTGTATTGAAATATTTAGACTTTGATTCCCATTAAAGGAATCTTTAAAACATGAGATTTACGTTTCGGGGGAAGAAAAGAATAGTGATAGTAGAGACAGCAATCACAACACACTCATACAGAACAACCCTCAGCCGGTCTGCACAGCAGCGTCTCCCTCTGTACTCCCTCTAAAAAGGTAGATTTGGGGGAGAAACAGACGGCACAGGTTCAAACAAAGAGCACGCTGCCACGGCAGAACAAATGGCTCACAAGAAGCCGTTTGCGTGATAGCATGTGTTGTGTTTCTACGGTTGATGTCGGGTGAAAAGCACAAGTGACGAGAGATAGGACCTACACATATATAAAACATTCTGTGACAAAAGTAGCTTCAGAACTGGGAATGAAAGGAAATGAGGTGTCAGCAGTTTCATTCCGCTCGCGACACTTCTCTCATCTCAGCCCTGTTTGACATTTCCACAGCTGCTCCGAGCAGTAAGCGTCGCACTGAGGATACCAATGCTCCCTTTGTTCACGGTACTTTGTCCATTTGACTGCGTTCCAGATAGACTGAGAGAAGAGACAAAGAGTGACAGAGAAATAAACGGAAGCATGTGGTTTACAATGTGCATCTCCAGGCCTCCGGGCCTCGGCTGGCTGACAGAACAGGCCTGATGTGCAGGCGCGTAGGCCAGTGTGCCACATGGTGCCTTCTTGCCTCCCATCTCAGGACACTTCTGGTTAAATTATTCTCTCCCCACAAGTCCTTGGCAGCCGCTTCTCCCTCTTTCATATTTGACATTGAAAGCATCCGAAGGCAGGCCACCATGACTACACACAAAACAGACACCACTTTGAACTCTCTGTCTCCTTTTGTTTTCGCTGCAGTTTAAGAGCGGGGGCGGTCAGAGGCCGGCGCAGCTCGCCGTAATGTGCGGCTCACATGTGGCCAGAGCCTGAGTAATGCTGCTTCTTTGGTCGGGGCCTTGTCGAGAGACGCGCCACAAATATCCACAGACTGAAATAACAACAACTGTACGACAGTAAATGCTACAGATCTAACATTTCATTTTTAACCAACCAAAACCAGCGCGTTGTTCTATTCTGTTCCACAGAACTGCGCTGCTGTAGGCTATTTGCAATATGCAATACCCAAAGGCTTTGGAGCTGGTGAGATGAGAATTCACTCTGTTGACTGGAGATGAAACTGTGATCTTCTGTTCCCAGCAGATTCTTTTACTTTGGGAATATGTGTCATAGTGGCATGTGTCACATAATAGTATTGTTTGTAAGTGTGATATCGATGCTCCCCTGCATCGCCTTTAAGAAGAGATGCACTTAGATGTGATGTAAAATATATACATGTTGTACATACAGTATATATATATATAGCTTGTCATTATTAGCTGATGGCTTCTCTCAGCTTATTGTGGAGCAAAATGAAGGAAGCTTAAAGAAGGAGATGAAAACCCAGAGGAGACGCCGCTGCAGGGACGGGGTTTAATGAAGCAGGTGAGGATGTGTGCAGGCTGTTCTCAGTAGTTACATCTATGAAAAGCAATGCACTTTACAATTCATAGATAACCCACGCCACTGTGAGCCAGATGGCGCGGCCTATTACGCCCTAAATTGACATTTGTTAGGCGACGACCTCTAGGGGCCGTAGTAATTAGGACGGGAGGAGAGAGGAGACGAAAGACCAGGAAGGTTCATTAGGGTGGGGGGGGCGTGAGAAGTGGATGGATGGACCAGACATTTCACTCAGGACACTGGTGTTTAGTCGTCGACCGATATGGCTTTTTCGATGGCCGACGCCGATATTTAGAGAGCAGGGCGGCCGATGGCCGATTTATAATGCCGATTTAGTTTTTTGGGTTGTTTTTTTTTTTTTGCATCTGATAAAATAACCTACAGCAATTTAAAATTGCTGAGCTTAAATGAACATTTATTGAACAGTTATTCAGCAGATAGCAGCATCTCTTTGTTTCTGAAATATATAAAGTTACATAAATAAAAACAATGTTAGTGCACAGGCACCACCAAGCAGCATCTCTTTGTTTTTGGTCCTTTTGTAGATCTGCATCAGTCGTAATGTTTCGAGAAAAGTGAAAAATTAGGGAAAAAAGTTGGACTGTTTTCGAGAAAAAAAGTCAGATTTTTTCCAGAAAAAAGTAGTAATGTTTCAAGAAAAACGTCATAATGTTTCGAGAAAAAAGGTGTAATGTTTTGAGAAAAAAGTTGGAATGTTTAGAGAAAAAAAATCGTAATGTTTCAAGTAAAAAGTTGTAATGTTTCAAGTAAAAAGTTGTAATGTTTCGAGAAAAAAGTCTCAATGTTTTGAGAAAAAAGTCGTAATTTTTCCAGAAAAGATCTTGTCATGTTTCGAGAAAAAAAGACGGAATGTTTCGAGAAAAAAAACCCTGCACTTTAATCAGCCTTGTGATCTGAGATAATCGGCCGATTATCTCAAAATGTCATTAATCGGTCGACCGATAAATCGGTCTATCCCTAGTATTAACACATTATTAATGTGATGCTGAACAATAACTTCTTACTATGATCTTGAAAATGACCATATAGATGAATAAATGTCTGACACAGTGTCAACAAACCTGAACACCACCTGATGTATTGCATACCTGTTGTTTTGGATTACAGGTGTACCTCCATTGCACATCTGGTTCTATTCATGCTAACTTGTACTCCCCTGTCCTCCAGATATTCTACGTTATAGTACAGTTTGGCGGGCTCTTGCCTGAGGCAGTTCTGATCCAAAGACGGAGGCTTGACCTAACAGAACTCGAGAGGGGCACCCCCACAGAACAGCCCTGGTTGGACTGGCAATACATGGCCAGAAACTGCAGTGTGTTTGATATGCAGAACAACGGGCCTTTACTGAGACCGGACTCAGTCAACTGTCTGCAGCTGCCCGGGTAGGTACCGTGTGCAAAATAGTTAGTGTTACTGATCTTACTGTAAAAATATTTGTACAAAAATAAGTCATTCAGCATGAAAAAAAGCCTAAAAAACAACTAATCGACTAAAACGACTAAGACTAGTCGAAATCTTACACTTTAATACACGGAGGATCCTGTGTGGTTTGACAATGTTCACCTGCCTCTTAAACTCATAAAACCCCCCAAGTTCTTAAAAAAATACACTGAAATGCTCTAAACTTAAAACAGATTAATGATATTTCTTTCTCATATTTAGTGACTTGCAGGATGCTCAGCACTGTTGTGAAAATCGAAATAAGTTCTTGTCATTTACTGAGTCAGATGAAGATAAAGACGTCTATCTCTGGCCACAGATTTATCATCCCATTTGAAGCGGCCTTGAATCGTATAAATAAAAATGAACTGAAAATAAACTCCTCAAACAGCCTGTTATTCTGTTTTGGGCATTCTCCCCAGAGCAGAACCACATGTTCTCGCCGTATGCTGTTGGGTGGTCATGGCTTCTATAAGGCAGAGGAGATTACACAGAAATTACTGGCAAGACTAAATAAGGAAGTACATGAACACACACACACACACACAAACACATATTAACGCACATAACATTTCTGCATGCACGCATTTGTGTTTGTTATTGCATGCGCTAACATGCACAAAACATCAGTCAAAAGAAATCAAAGAAAATCAGACACAAACCCATTAGGTCATTACACACATGTACACACACACTGGCACTCTCACAGTGACTAGGTTTATAAAGCTAAGCAGCGACAGCGCTGCCCTGGCACATGACCGCTAACAGGCTCTCGATTGGCACTAGATGGAGAACTGGCCTCGGAACACACAATCTCACACACTAAATGTTGGCATAGCTGCTTGTATCAAGGCCTCGGTTGGCACTAGATAGAACAGGTATGAATGGATCACAGATTATGTAGTCGTTGCTTATTTTTCACTTGACTGACACATGATATCACATGCAACCTTTCCTGGCACAGTTAAACGTATTAGTTAAATTGGCACGAGAGCAATTGAACCTCACGTTGGCAACATAATAACACACTCTGTGACATTAGTGGTTGATAATTATATCAAAAAAGAGCACCGTCTTTGATCTAGCAAGATTTCTGTTTTTTTTTTTTTGTATCTCGCTAGATTTATTTAATCCCGCAAGAGACCTTGCCTCCTCTGAGGCCGCTGGAGTGTCTGGCAAGATAAATTCCGGCACGCCTCAGTCATTTCAGGTGTTTTCATACGAGTCAATTACTGTACTGCTCCAGGAGTGCTGTTAGTGATCCTTTTGCATCTTGTCTACATGTACAGATAAACAAGTAGTTTTTTTGTGAGATGAACAGCATTGCCCAGAGCAGTAGAAGGCAAGTGAGAGCTGGAACATAATGAATTTAGACACTATTTGATCTATGGCTAACATTTAAATTGTTCTCATTTCAGTGGTGGAGTCTCTTTTTTTCAGTAAAACAAGTATGTGTGCTGCTCCTGTTGTAGAATAAATTCAACAATGTCTTATATTATTGTATTATATATACTATTAGTACTACTCATATACTAGTATTATATATTATATAGTAGTTTCGCTGTAAATTCACAGTTCATTTGAAAAAAAAAATAGCTGAATACAACAAAATGTTGTGCCATTGTGCACTAAATTGATCTTGTTTACATGCTGAAATGTGTGCTGCATATAAAATGTAAACATCTGGCACATATACTGCATTTCTTTTTCTTATTGCTTGGAATAAGTTGCTTGGATCTTTTATGGTCCAGCCAGGTTGTTCTTGGTTGACAGGGTTCTCTAATATTCTTTGCACTGTTTAACTTTATACAGAGGTCTCCGAGCGGCCCTTCTGTCAAGTCTAACTAGCTAATTAATGACCTGTCTAATGCACATCATAGGAAACACCAAGGGGGGAGCAGTTGTCTATATTTGGAAACTTTTCCCGTGTGTGACCCAACAATTTGTGTTCAGAATCACCTGGATGCACCAGAAAATGAAAATAAAGAAATCGCAGTAGTTGTGGCAGTTTGTTTGGTATTCAGTTAGTGTAATGTTTTAAACTCCAGGGTTTCCCCAGGAAATTGGTTAGCAGAGGCAGTAAGTGTCTGAGTAAGTGGCCTGCGTGTGTGCGTGTGTGCGTGTGTGTTTCAAGCAAGTTTTATTACCTTATCGATATGTAAGTACTCCAAACTCAGACAGAAACCCGTATACACACATACAATATGTTATGTTTCCATGCACACACACACACACACACACACACACACACACACACACACACACACACACACACACACGC
>JAOVVB010079317.1:0-13708 GCA_028570985.1 Heterobranchus longifilis
CTGGCACCCACATATCAAACTGATGTACCGTGAGAGACAAGGGAACAGGTTTGTACAAAAAAATGTGTACACGTCAAACCATCAGAGTTTATAGGTTCATGGGATGCAGAGACACGTGTACACAGCAGCCTACTGTATATAGCGGGTGGACAAAATAAAATAAACCATATAAAAAATATTTAAATCTGCAATACCTGATGAGGAGTAAAGTTGAAAAGTGTGCGTGTTTGTAAATAAGGCTTCAGGAACTCTTGACGTCTCCTTTACAGTCGAAGGTTTAAACACGTTAAAAATTCAAACAAAACTTATGTTTAGGCAACACAAATAGGTGGTTAAGTTTAGGAAAAACAAACATTGTGATTTGGGTTCAAAGAAGGACGTTTGTTAAGTAAATTCATTTTAACTTAAGTTCCGTTTCCAACAAAACGTATGTTTAGGCAATAAAACTACGTACTTATTTCTCCGCCAGTTTTATTAAAAAGTTGCCAGCCAGCGGCACCATTTTTGATCATATTTACTAATCTTTCAAGACCCCCAGAACATTTTGTTCAATGAATATGTAAACTGTGAATACATTAAAAGAAAGATCAGACCTTTTGCTTTTATAGAAAAAAAAAGATTTTATTCTAGCTTCATTCATTCTTTTTTTATCAGCACTTAAATGTTGGTCCTTTTCATCAAAACCACATTTCTGGCAAAAAGCAGAGAACATTGTGGGGGGGGGGGGGTTACAGTCATTTCTATCATTTTTGCCCATGTATTATCTGCTTAAATATAAAAAGTTATCTGCCTACCTCTGGTAGGTCCGCTAATGTTGTATGGATGAGAAATCACAGGGGAAAATGAGTCATTTTGGAGCTCTAGTCACCCGGCCCGATATTCACTCAGCTGTTTTCCTCACGTCTCTCTACTACCAGTTTACCGCTGATCTTCTTCTTCTCTTGTTTTTGAAGCCAGAAGTGTTACATATTTTCTTCCCAGGTTGACCATTTGGCATTTTTATACTGTTGAAATTCAAAATGAGGTGAACTGTGGTCAAGCATTGTTAACTACAGCATGCAAATAAAGGTGCATAAACATAATGAACATCCAATAAATAAGGGAGAACTTGTTCTTACCCCCAACGAGCTAAATGGTTGTTTCAGAGGCTAATATTTTGAGTCACAACAAAACTCTGTTTTCAGGTTTACAGGGATTACGTCAGCCTATTTCCTGCTACTAACCACCAGCACTTTCCTTAAGATGATTATGAATTAACAAAGGTCTGCATTTATCATTAATTAAGACAGCTTTAATGTGTTCATTCAGGGGTGGCTTGCACCTGAGGCTTAATTATGGTTCATGGGAATTTAACCTGATCCCACACAGTCGTTCACTGCTGAATATTTCTGTCAGAAACAATGAAAACGGTTGTAATAATGTGCTGCACTGAGTGTCTCATTCTCAGTTATGTGTCAAGGTCATTCTTAAGATCCGTCCTTAGAAAGTAGATCTCATTATCTTAATATAGCACACAACAGCTTTAATCCAAAGCCTCAAACGCACAATCACAGTCACTGGCTGTAATTCTGTGAGACTGCGTGCTCACTGACCATTAAATATCTGCAGACAAGTTTAATGAGATTTCAATTTTCACCTCAGACTTTAAACCAGATTCTGTCGGTCAAACAGGTCTTTGGCTTGTATGAGTTTCCCAAAGAGCTCAAGCCTTTCAGCAGCATATCAGACTGAAATATGACTTGATCAGATGGGAAAGCGTGCCAACATGGCATGAATAAATGTGCAAAGCTTTCTCTAGGTCTCCTTGCAGAACATTTCCTGATAAATTGCCTCAAGTGATGTCACTTGAGGCAGCACCAGTTGGTGCTGAAGACTACAAGTTTGAATATGAAACATTTCTGGGGATGTGGAGTTGGAAAGAAGTGTTTAGCAGACCTACTGTAGCCCGCTCCTCATCTCTGATTAAGTCTGGCAGCTCGAGGCTACTAACATTAACACACCTGAATCTCAGACTTTTACTGTTTCTGGTCAAGTTGCATTGTGGGTCATCTCTATAAATAGATTCTGCATTCATATGTGGAATCTGTAGGCAAGAGGACCAGATTTGGGCAGCAGAAGCGTTCTGGTTTCCGTTGGTTACATGCAGGTAAACAGTTTGTGTGGAGAGCAAAAGAGGCATTGACCAAAATGCAATCTCGGAACACATCGGCTATCGTCTGTTGTTATTTATCTGCGTCTCTCAACTCCAACTCCATTCTCGCATCTCAAGTTGTTCAAACAATCACCGGCGCACAGAAGAGGAAGTCTTGGCTCGGATATCCGCTGGCTGCACCGGGATGCCCAAAATATTGGCTGATGCTCCCAGAGGCTAAATCATCATCAGACTGATAGCTAATGGGTTCTGAGATTGCATTGTGGGTAATGTAGGCAGCAGGTTTTGACAAGAAAGAAGAATGCATGGAATAAACTAGGAGGGCACTCTGAGATCACAGACCTCCAGATCTTCCAGTGTTAAAGAAAGTGAAAAATATGTTGTGAATCCGCCCTGTGATTCGAATCCGTTTTATTGGCCTTTAAACAACAGGTTATGTCTTTTCACCACAATGCTTCATTTGCCACATCATGCTGATGCTGATAGTAACACACAACGGCTACTACTACACCCAAATGAGTAACTTGCAGTGCTGTTAGCAGGTGCAGTACAAAGCCCCGTGAAGATAAGATATGGTGAAACATTATCGATCTCTGTCAAGAAATGAGGTCATTGCAGCAGTAAAGGTTTAGGATTCAGCAGTGAGGAAACAGAGTACACAAAGAGCACGATATAGGCAGTAAAATGAGAAAGAAGGATAAAAATAGCATCTTATGTTTGGAGGGTATGGAAAAAACTGAGCAAGAGGAATGGAAAAAGGATGGATTTCTTATCACATTATCACTGTTATATTTACTGCATTACTTACAGGAAAGGTGGATTAATGTGTGTCCTGCAAATTGACTGAATGTCTTAAAGAATGTCTTTTTTTTTAAGTTTAAAATAATACTCAATCCAAAATCTATTCTTTGAGTATCAAAACATTTAATTCAAGTTTGGCTTTTGCAGCTTCTATGTATTTTAGAATAAATCACAACAAATCACACATTTCTATGATTTGCATGCTTTAGATTCAAAACATCATTGTACTGTATCAACACAGGGCGATGTAAATGGCGTCTATTTTAATATAGTGATTGAACCCAACCAACAGGGATAATCCATCATTTTGTCAGATGAACATTAAACAGGGTTTCCAGGAATCTGATGCCCCGCGGTCATCAGTGTTCTCCCCTTTTGTTCATTTCTCTCAGCCATAATTCATCAGCAGTCCTTAAAAAATTAATGTCCCGTATGGTTACCATTATAATACTCTACACGTCCCCACTATCATACCAACCCCCATATATATATATAAATTAATGATGTATTTATACAATAGATTCCAGATTACCTCTTTGTATGTCACCTGACTTCCTTCTTTGTTCCCGTTATAATTTCCACGACCACTAGAGGTCGCCGCAAACGTAAATATGGGTCGTAATAAGCTGCTTGCACAGACGACCTAACGGTCGGTTATTTTTGTGAGGATGGGCTGATTTTATCACAGAAAGAGGCCTTTTGTTGCAAAGTATTTTTAAGGAATATTTTCTTCCTGACAGATGGAAGCTCTCCCACTTCACCTGAGGAAGACCATCTGTTCAAAACACTGTCAGTCATGTCCAAATAAAATAAAATAAGGCTTGAGAATGAACAGGACAGACTCTGTTGCTCCTCTTTTTTTTGTCCCCAAAGAAATCCTGCACCAGCACACAGACACACATTTGTTTGGCTCTTGGCTCTTATAGAACTAAGAACGTTGTCTTGCCTGTAAAACCAGGGGGAGATGGGTAACTGGGAGCCAGAAATAACGGGTGTGGGGGGATTTGGAGTAGGTGCCAAGACTCCTCTTAAATGACATTGTTGTACGCCCTGTAACTGGGAGGCTCAGAAACAAGGCCAGCTCCCTATTGACGGTTTCCCTGCAGAAGCCAGAGTGACTGAAAGCACAGAGGACGCCTGCAGCGACGCACAATTCCTCTATTTCCCCTCAATTTGCAGTGTTTGCTAACAAGATGCGGCGAGCAGCAATCTAAAGCCTCGTCTGTGCATGTTGTAAACTGGCATAATTCAGCACCTTTTCTTTTTAGCTTTTCATCACCACCTGCCACCCGTTCAGCACCTACTGGGTGTGATCTGGCTGAACCAGCAAACAAAGGATTTTAAAATTCTACTCACATCTCCAACAGACCCACTCAGCACACACTCCTTACACTGTAAAACAGTGGAATCATCTTTTATCATTGTACTGATCCTTATACATTTTATTGATTTCTACTTGAAATGTCTAGTTTTCATTTCATTTTTTACCTTATAAACATGAGTTGTTGTTTTTTTAAATTTGATGAGGTGAATCAACATATTCTTACAGGTTCGTATGATATCTTATGAAATATGACCGTTCTATGTAACGTTGTGAGACAGTCGCACGATACTTATACATAATTATGCATGTGACGTAGAATGTGACAGTTTGTTACACCGCCCTAAACAGACTTTCTGGGTCTTACTACGTTACATGACTTCCTTCTTTGCTCCCATCATAATTACTGTGGCCACTAGAGGTCGCCCCCTGCATGTACAAACCACATGTGTTTTTTTTGGAGGACAGTTGCCCATCAACACAGTTAGTGGGAGCAGACTCATGTTTTGTCTCTGCTGCAAATGAAGGACAGCTTCTATTGAAACAAACAGTTTTTAGGCTTATTTAATTGAGGTTTAGTGAATCTAGCTGGTTTCACAACTCATGAGAAAACTTAATTCATTGTTCCGTTCAGATAACTCACATTTTAAAGGCAGCAGGGAAACTTGAAATATTTTACAGTCAGACAGTCGTCAAATTCAACTGATTTTTTTAGCTCCACTTATCCTCCATTAATAGCCAACATTTTATTATTGATTTTGAAAAGCTGTTATCCCAGTTTTTAAGTTCAAAATTGATTTTACAGTGTTTACCACCAATGAGAAATGTAGAAATCTTTGTTTGTATTTTGGGGAATTTGTGAGACAAGAGAAAAGCCTTAATCCTTAAAGGCTTGGTGATGGTCAACAAACCTCTGCGTGTTTATACAATAGCTTCCTTGGCGATGGTGTGTGTTAAGCGTCTGCTGAGACCTGAAAATCCTCTCAGGGACAAACACCCGAGGACATGAACGGAATATCAATAGTCCATGGCCGGACCGTTTTTTTTCCTAGCGCACTGAAAAGAAACGTCAAGCATCACAGCTTAGACCCGGTGTGTCAGTCTCTCATTCAGATGCATAATGAACCCTGCGAGTTCCTCTCAGCCATATGCTCTGGCTCCGTTTTCTTTTGAAAGTCCAGTTTCCAGAGCCCCCCGGCTCTGCAGCTCATTTTTTTGAGAATGTGTCTGGTGAATAGCAAAGAGCTCCTTGCACTCTTTTTGCATTGGACCACTTCTCCCTTTTGACAGTGACAAAAGTGTGCAGAGGAGACGTGCTTTGCATGGTAACACCGAGGAACATAATGTATTTGAATCTATTCATAGGAGTCATTCTTCATCTTCTGCAGGATGTCGAGTATTTTCCTCAGAGATGCTGATGACGACAGAGCAGCTGGGAGGAAATACATTCTGTGTATATACTTATGCATATATGGTGTTTATGTGTGATGATTTATCTCCTCTTTAGAGGCAGCAGCAGTTGTACATACACGTCTGACATACAGTACGGTGCAGTGTTTAACATAACGCCTCGTAGCGAATTCACTGCGGTGGAGAAATTTGGCAAATTTCCAGCTTTTTAAGCTTGGCTGCAGAATGAATAAGAACAGTGCTGCATTCAAGTCCTTGCATATCTCTAGTAAAACCTATTATCAAAATGCATAGATGCATTTTTTTTTTTAAAACAGCCTGGTCTCACAAAATGGCATATGAATAACATGCCAATTTGTATTTTGCATATATCACAACACATTTTTTTTTTTGCTTTTCCTGTGTCATTTTACAGCATGTATTCACGGAGGCCACTGTTCATGTTCTGTGTGAAACCAAAAGTCAACATTGACTTTTTTACATTGACTACATAACTTATGTTAATTTATGTAACAAACATCCTTATTTAAACCCAAACCACAATGTTTTTCCTAAACTTAACCAAGTAGTTAGGTTGCCTAAACATAAGTTTTGTTTGAATTCACAGCGTGTTTAAAACTGTGACCTAGTGAAGCGTCATAGTTTGGCACGTGAATGTGACGTCAAGACGAGCTATAAGAATGAGAACGGGGTGTAAAATGACACAAGAAAAGCTTCAAATACATTACATGACATGCAAAACACACAAAAAGTAGCATGCTATTTCGAAGTTTTTTTATACATGTTTGTTTAAAAAACAAATATTCATTAACATGCTGTTTTAAAGTAAAGAAAATAGATGGATGGCGCTGCAACTCGATGACCCACTGCCGTGTGGTTTTATGTTGTAGCCTGTAAGCTCTTTTTAATCCACTTGATCAGTGCTGAAATCTAGTTTAAATACAAATTGGGATTATGTGAAGCCTTACATAATAATCCCTGTAAGGAAAACGGATGAAATCAAATCGGTGTCCTGGCGGAGTTCATTGGAATTTCATTTTGAGAATTGAACTCCCTAAGAAAGGTTTAAAGAAACATGTGCAGACCACCATGATTATTTATGCAATTAACTGGCTGTCAGTGAACATCCACTGACCAGATGTTAGAAGACTTTACCTTCACGTATGTCCCCCTCATATCCTGCATGCTGACATTCCTCCTCCACAAGAAAACCCCCAAAAAAACAATTTAAACATACCAGATCATTCTTATCATTCTTCCTCACAATGCCTTTAGGAGGAACGATGTAGTCCCGACTGAATAAAGCAATTAAGTAACACAGATTTGTACTTTGTCATCATTTGTGTCTGTAGCGTAACCCACTCCGATTACATAAAACAGTGTCCTCAATCCAGTTGCTCCAAATGAATCATCTGGACTCAGTTTGTGTATTTTTGGAGCCCGTCTGTCAGAAAGCCTGTCGGCTACAGGAAGAGAACAGAAGAGGTCAGAGCCTTTTGCTGTTGTCGGAGGGAGCTGCACCGTTCCCCATGTCAAATGTTTTTTCATGGCATCACAATCCCTCTCAGACCAAATGTGCTCAGTATCGTCTGTTTTTTGGGGCGTGCATGCATGTGATGCGCATGTGTGACTGCAAAATGACCTTTTCCACCAAAGGCACAGGATGTACTTGTTTCTGTGTAATGACATAATTATTGTTAGCTAGCAATTACTGTGTACACTCTAAATTGTAGCAGGTAAATAAACAAACAAAAATGTACAGGAAGAAATCTTTGCTTCAAATGACCGAGCAGTAGAACGAAATGTTCTGATGTTAAAGGGTTTCAGTGTCCTGTAGTACCGAGCAGCCTTGCATGATGCATGCTTCATGTATGTAATGTATTACAAATATAAATCAATTTTTTTTTAAACTATACAAAAAATATATTTCTGGGAGTTATATGGATGGGGAAGGGATGTGATAAGGGTTGTTTTTTATTTATTTTTAACACCAGGTTGATATTTGGGTTGTAAATAAACTTGAGATAGTTGTTTGTATATTTATATTGGTTGTAAATACATTTGGATATCTGTTTAAATAATATATGTGTTAATAGATGAGAAGTGAGAAAGAGGTAGGGACACGTTTTACTTCTTACTTCTTTTCAAATACTGTTACTCTTGTTTTTTTGTTTTTTTTGTTTTTTAATCTGTTTTTATTTTTATGTTTGAAATAAATAAAATGAATTAAAGAATTCATATTATGTTATGCAGTTACTGATAAGCAACAGCAGTAAATTGTTCTATGCAAATCATGGTAGTTTGGTGGGGAATCTAAAGTTTAGCAACAGGTTTGAGGAAGCGCATAATTAGCCGATAGCCTCGATTGGATCTTCTGGATTATGACACTCACCTCTTACTCCTCAATGCAGTTTGTAAGACTGCTTTACATTTCAAAATTGCAGTTTCTAATCTTTTTACTTGAATTTATCTGAAGGTAGTTACACTGACTCTGCAGTTCTCTTCAGTGCGTCTTTCACCCCATCTGCAGCTCTACACTACCTGCCCATCACCAAACAGCAGACAAAGTTAGCGATGAGCTGGTGGCAAATTTAGCAGCTAAATAGCCCGAAATTTCCAAAAACCAAAAACAGAGCTAAAAGGAGAGTGAATATTGCATTTGCCAGGGGGGCAAATGAAGGATAATGCTGTTTGTCAGTCTGGCTCTGTGTCCACATGCCCTCAGACTATTTATACTGTGATTAAGAGGATTTTGTTGCCTGGGTTTTTTTGGTTTTCTGTTGTTAAGAATAAAAGAGGTTGCAGGTTAATATTAATGTTGCGTACCTAAGTTTATATTCATGTATATTTGTCAGGTTATTATTTAGAGGGTTTTGTGTTTTCTGTTTACTGTGTTTTCCCTCCTTTGCTCTTCGACACAGCTGCTCTGAATCAGCCTCGTTAGTCCTTCAGCTCCCTGCCTCTTCTCTAATCACCTCATTGTCCTCACCTGTCCGCTCTTCTCTCCGCCTGCACTTCACCCCCTCGTCAGATTAGTTTGTATTTAAGTCCTGGTTTTCAAGCTGTTCTTGTTGGATCCTTGGTTTTGTTGAGACCAGTTTTGCCTCGCCTGCACAAACCTTGTAGAAATATTTATTTATTTAAGTTCCTGTTGTCTCCTGTGTGCATGCATGGCATAATGACGATCTTGATGAGTATTTAAGCAACATCATACATTCCCAGATTTGGCAGTTTCCTGTTTCCTTTATGCAATTGTAAAACCAGTTGTATGAAGTCATTGAGGTCAAATGCAGTGTTATTTCTCAAGACTAGTAAATGATCTTTGATGTGTTAAATTGGTGAGCCTCAATTTAACATAATTAAAAGGGGACATGGTTAGATAGAGGATGGTATCATCAGCAAAACAAACCAAAGATACAGATATACACAGACTGAGATACAAAGGATGAACCTTGGTTTTATTCATTAGCCTAGCCTCCTGCCGGACTATGCAAAAGCATCCATACCAACAGATAATAATTTGTTTAGTTAGATATCTTGGTCAGCATTTAAATGCTTTTTGATAAACCATGGATGGAGGCACACAGTGTCACATTTCACCAACAGCCTTCAAAGAGTCATTCGAGCAGTTTAAATCTAAAGTGGCTGCAAGATAAGATTCACTCGTATGGAAACACAAATAATTGAAACTTCATGAATGATTTTTAATTTCACGGAGATATGAAAAGTAAATAATAGTTGCTAAAGATATATTTGCCATCATAACATATGCTGTTCCTCCTTCTGATGAATTATGAGATATACTGTAAATCATGAGTGGTGTGGGAACAATGGACACAACAAACAACTGGGGTATAAATAATAATATCATGGCTCATAAAAGCATCATGTGACAGGCAGAGAACATATTAACTTCTGGATGTAGAAGACATTTCTTGACCATTTTTTGAAACACCATTTAACACCATTTATCAAAGTTTTGAAGGTATTTCCAGAGTGTCTGACTCTTATAACCATCTGGATAAAATAATATTTCCATCTAACAAGGAGATGACTGGAGCACACAGCTCATCATAAACCGTCTTTATTTGGTGCAAAATACGCTCGCTGACGTTTGGACAGCATAGTGTCTTCTTCATTTTCCCTTCTGTTGAATGATAAAAATGCAGAGTAACAAAAATATAGACGAATATAAAATTTTTATTTTTATTTTTGTCATTTGCCACCTTTGTTTGTAATCCCCAGCGTTAACGGTCCGACCCTATTCCAGGATAATAATCTTTCATAGGGAGCCCAATAATAATTTACTCATGTTGATAATAATGTAAAAACAAACTTTTAGTTTCAGGTTATTTGAGGACTCAGATATTCACATAAATAATCATAAAATACACAGAAATCTCTGTCCAAACAAACAAAGTATTACAGTTTTTTTCTTTTTGAAAATTATTTTTGGTTTCTGATAGTGCTGAACAACTGTATCACCCATCATTCATTCATGTATTTATTGTTTGTACCCACTTATAAATACTCCAGGTCACAAGAGGTCTGTTGGATACACAGGACGGGAAATCCTGGCACGATCATAATGCATCACAGGGATCAGATGATCCCGTCTGATAAATATACTGTGGCTGCTGTGGCAGCAGTGAAGGAAAGTGTGATGGATTACTGTTGATCTCTTAGCACTCAGTACTGGATGAAGTTCATATACTTCACAGTGGAGCTGCACCTGATACAGTATGTCTCCTGGAAGAGCAAGCTGACACTGGATCCAGCTGCCAAGGTTAACAGCAACGAGACATTCTGTAGCAGTAAAAGTAACACATATTGATTGGTGTTGTTATCCATTCTGGTTGATAGTTGATATATTATATTTGCTTGTGTAAAATAATATATTAGACTCTGAAAGCTGAATGACATGAGTGCGCCGCTCCCACGTAGAGTATTTGGCAAGGTGATATCTAGGATGACAAGGGAAATAAATGTCATGAGGGGAGGACATGTAAAGATAGTACAGGCTCAGTTACTGTACATGCTTGTGAAAGGAAATGTTTTTCCCACTGTAGAAACGTCATAAAGCAATTCAAGATCCCACCAGAAGTCATTTAAGGGATAAAAAGGTTAGATATTAACTGTCAGATTACACAACATTACTATAATGTTAGTCTGGTGTACCGGGTGAACAATGCCTGGATAAAGCCTTACTTCCTGCGTGGACAGGAAGTCTGCGTTCTACCTCTGAGCTATCAACCTGCATGCTGAAAATGACACGTTTTGAAGAAGATTTGGATCGTGCAATAATGCAGGCCTGCTCTGTTCTTTCAGTGAATGATTGTAAAGGTCTACAAAGAATATGTTAATAATAAGTTCCCTCCTGACATTACTTTGCAGAAGCACCGTCGCTGTATCCGGGCGTAGTGCCGCCCGAGACAACTGTGACAAGCAAACAAGTCAGAGAGTTTTTCCCCCAATCCATGAGTAAAAACCACTGAATCTAGATCTTCCTCCAGTGAAAAAACCTACCAAATATACCAGGGTTCTATTATTTCTGCACCAAGTTTATTTTGATCATCTTGATTTAAAGCAGGAAGTTTGCAGTGATCTAAAACATTTCATATTGTATATGCATACTGCTTCATATATATAACATTATATTGTGCATAGTGTTCTTTATTTATTATCTTGTATTTATTTCTTTATACCCTGTGTTTCCTTGTAAACAGCATTCGAAGTGGAAGGCAAAGGAATAATTTAATTGTACTATAAACAGGGAAGCTTGTTTTTAGCTGTGCAAAAACCTCTGCTGAAACCTGATACCCTGAGGTAATATATGCAACAGGACAGTTTTGAATTTATTTTATGAATAATACAGTCATTCTATGCAAATGTACATGTCCCTGTATGTTGCCTCACAACTATAATAATACAAATATTGTGACGAGAGTTTGATGTGTAAAATCAGTGCTCTTTAATAAATAGCTTATCAGTTGTATAAAAAAAAAATATATATATATATATATATGTATATATATAAGAAGAAGAAGAAATAAGAAACAAAAGAGTGCCACCTCCTGACATTTCAAACGCTCTCAGTGCTCTGTGACCTACTTGCCGTTCGAGCAGCTTAAAGATGGAGGGTAATGACATGAGCGAGCACGTTTTTTATGAAGCCAAAAGAAGGGAAAACAAGGGAAAGCAATTGTAAAATTGCAAAGATGTGAATGTATTATTAATGCACAAGGCGTCATAAGCAACAACAGAGATGTTGTGGCAATTCAATCACCAGTAGAAGTCACAGCTGCATAATTCCTCTTTAACTCAACTGATTTTCAAGCAAGCTTCTGAAAAACCAGCCTGGTTTCATGAAATGACTGAATATGAATAATATGTCAATTTACGTGGTATCACAACACAACTTTAGCTTTTTACATGTCATTTTATGCCATGAATTTCCACCGGGCTTTCAACTGTCAATCCATTCGTGTCAACATAAGACGCTCAGAGAAACTGCTCCGAAAGTATGAGACTTAGTATAAAGATTTAGAAAGTCCGTTTAGTGCAGGTGGAGGTAGAGGGGTCAAACAAACACAGGAGACCGGTGTTTGTGTCCCGTGTCAGCGATTCTGATCACACGATTGATTGCGCTGATATGCGTGCTTATCACCCTGATACATATGGGTCAGTAGGGGCATGCTGGCCCTGCTAGAAGGCGGTTATTAGCGTACTGAATGGGCTGACAGCCCACTGTATTGACAGTAATTGTGACTGCAGCAACAGTGGAAGCCAGGTGATGACGTATAAAGAGCGTACACAGGACTTTCACGCGGGAGATCGGCGTTTGTTTCCTGGTTAAAACAACATTTTAACATCCAAACCATAATGTTTTTTTCTAACCCTATACCGACGTGTTTTTGGTTCCTAAACCTAACAAAATCACTGTCAACAAATGCAGATGTTTTTTTCTTGTTTACTTAAAGTGAAACGGAATCGTACTGAACTTGTTATCAGCCTGCATTGAATGGACCCCATTCAACCCCATTCAATACGCTGATAAGAGCCTTCTGGACCTTCTAGTGTGGGGAGCCTTACTGACCCATATGCATCAGGATGATAAGCATTAGCGCCGCGTGATAACATTCGAGGCGGGTGCCCGTGTGCAACAAGTTATTTTTACTTTATTACTTTATTTTTACATTGATTATGTAACTTACATAACATGCTTGCTGCTTTTTCCCAGGAGATCACATTGGAAAAACATGTTGATAAGATATCATATATGCAATGGCAGCATTTTTCTCTTTCACTAAATAAATAAAATGTCTCCCTTTTATCCCAAATCCATGTTAACTAATACTGTCAGACTTTTACACTGAAATCTGATTCTGTATCTCATGCTGCTATAACTGTCATAAAGCAGACATTAAAATAGGCCACCCTCGTCCCCCAAAGGAGCACACTTGCACAGATATTGACTCCTTGAGACAGCTCTATAAATAGCACTGAGCACCTGTTTCCTGGGGTTCATAGCAGGGTCCTAATGACTGTCTGCTGCACCCTCAAAGGGCAACACAACCAAAATAAATTCACCACAGTGCCATCTTGCGACAATCTTGAATTATCTCTGCGATGCACAGAGCCAGAACACATCAGTGGCTTTAGGTTGGTGTAGAAACACACCACTGACACTGATGCTGTTTACTGTTTCTGTGACAAAGTGACACAGAGGTTTGATGATTCATGCTGCTGCCAAGATGAAACGGCAAAGATGAAAAGGTGGATAACAAGGGAAGGGACTGTTTCTGCAGAAAGCTGATTAATGCTTCTGGTCTTTCTGATTGCTTCTGGTGTATTTCACAATAAAAGGCCCCCTAAACCTATTTTCTCAGTTGGCCTCTTACTATGAGGGATGGGGTCTTCTATGAGTACAGGATTAGGGTTAGGAGGTTAGTAAGTTCAAGCCATTTTGGTGATTTCACATGACAGATTTTCTGTATTTTTCTTTTTTTTATGTGCTCTACTCG
>JAOVVB010079327.1:0-13707 GCA_028570985.1 Heterobranchus longifilis
GTGTGTGACCCGGCACGGTGTCAAATTACGCACGCGCACACACATAACGCACACACAACGACAAAGAGGGAGAAAATGGATTTTTAACCTCTAATGAGACTTTCTTTTGCTTTGCACGCATGCACACACATGTGTTATAAGAAACAGCACACGCTTTACACACATGCTTTCAAACACAAAATAAAATATGTTTTACGCACACACACATGGTCACAGTGTTATAGTAAACAGTACACGCGTGCACAGATGTTGATTATACCAGTAAGAGACGCGCACAAAACCCAGCAAGGGAGACGATTACCCACAATTCCGCAGCACAAGAGAGAGAAAAACCATTGGCTCAGTTGTGATCACATGACGCTCTGTGTCAAAACAAGAAGCGCATGCGTGAAACATGATACTCGGTACTCGTAAACCAAGACTTGTTCTTTTTCAAGTCAAAATTTATTAAAAATCTTTGCTCATCTTTGGAACACTTGCAAACCGCATTACTCGCAATCCGAGGTTTCACTGTACTGCACTTTCAAATTCTGGCCACTGTAACATGCAGCTACCTGACTCACCTCAGACACATCCTCCCTTGCCTTAGCATTGTCAGGAATGATTTGAGGGAGGACGCAAGTGCAGGTAAAAGACAAGATTTATTTATATAACTAAAACACGGGTAACCAGTAGTCGTAGTCAGGCTAGGGTCGGTCGATCGGCAAAACTCACAAACTAGGGTAGGCAAGGGATCGGAAACTAGTAAGTGGCTCAAGGTCATACACAATAAGGCTATCACAATAATCAAGGCTTGGCAATGTCCGGAAAACTCATGAGAGCCTATACTTTGTAAGTCTCTCTGTTGCTATAAGTCCTATTTAAGCACCTGTTTAATTGTGTGCAGGTGTTCTAGAATTCAGGTGACGTGGAATGTGACTCTTGGGAATTGTAGTTTGTTTCCGCCATGGTTGTAGGCGGATATGGTTTTGCTTGATCTGCTGCTTTAGCTGGCCTGACAAGCATGCTTCGTTGGAAAAAAGGTGTGGTGAGCCTCCCATTTAAGAAACAGGTTACAGAGATCAAAGTACACCAAAAATGAAAGTGTAGACTTTGGGACTAAGAGCTGCTATATTTTGCAAGTTCTTATTGCAGAAAATAAAAACTTTAATAATAAGTAAGTATGCAGAGAACCTGTGAGGTTAAAATTTTGTGCCTTGGGTAATTTGATTAATGTCATTTGGAACAGATTGACATAATAATGATAAACCGTCTTTCAGGAATGTTTTTGTGTGTGACTCTACTGATTCTCCACAACTTAATGGAATCTCAATCAGGTATGAAAACACTTACTATCTATTTTTGTGTCCATGGGTGATGAATCTAGTATAAATAGAAAGTTCTGTAAATTTAGTTGAATTATAAAAGCTGATCTAGTCCTCTTTCAAACTATGGTGTGTGACTCTCGTTAACTGAACACTGGTATGTGTATTGGCTCAACATCTGGGAAAGTGCTGTTATGATTACTAATACGTGGATGGAAGAGTAAACTATGAAATTTTTTTTTTTTTTCGATAATTATGCAAGCAGCTTTAGTCCCAAACAGGTGATTTGTGTTGAGATAAAATAATTATAAGTGATTTATTAGCACACCTTTCTCATGGTCGTGCCTGCACTGAGAAAAAAAGTGAGAAAGTCACATCTTTGGCTGATCTGCATGATGAATACTCTTTACATTAAATAAATCAATGCACCTAATGCCACCATAGTGCAAGCTTATGCACAATAGTGGTGTGTGGAGTTGGCAATTGTTCAATGTGCTGTGTGAATTCTTCTTTATGAAAAAAAAAAAAACAAGTCTGATATATGAGCCTCACCCTGAAACAAACATGAATGTGTCCTGGATACACCCTCAAATAATTATGTCATGTGACAATGCTCTTTATAGCAGATATGGTCACTTTTTCCTCATGGTGTTTTGCTACGGCCTTAGCTATAACGACTATTCTTTTTAATTAATGCTCACACCAAACATTGGAATGGAAAAAATTTTATCTTTGTAACTTGATCATGGCATGGGTTTTGGTGCGGGATTGACTGGTTTAAAATATTTTAGAAGGTGATCATCTCATGGAATGTTCACACACAGCTACCTCTAATGTTTACACAAAATTCTGCGGGAAAATATATGTTCTCAACAAAATGAACAATAAGTGTATTCCAATGCCTCTTCCCCAGATCTGTGCCAAAATGCAATCTAGTCTCTAAGGTCTATGGACAAATCTGTTTCTATATACAGTATTGGCTCATGTTTTGCTTTGAACTGCATTGTCAGCTGTGGGGCTTTATATAATCAGAGCTATACAGAATGCACCATGAGTTTAATCGTAAGTCACAGCAAAGGGTGTGAATGCCTGTGAAAATGTGATTTATTTCTTTAGTGTTATCCTTTTGGTGTTACAGTGGCGTAGTGGTTAGCATGGTGACCTTGCACCTCCAGGCAAGCGTGTGAGTCCTGCCTTCAGGTTTGTGTGTGTGTGGAGTTTGCATGGGGTGGTGCTTGGTGGGTTTCCTCAGGGTACTCTGGCTCCCGCACAGAACCCATGTTGCCATATACAGTATCTAATTCAGGGTTTAATGACTGCAGTCATGAAAATCTACTGCCCTATAATAATTCCAACACAACACATCTAACAGAGCAGCTAATTATTACCTTCAAAGTGTCTCAACAGTTTGCAGAGTGTGCAAAACTCAGTCTAACATACAGTATTAACATATGTTAAATCAAAATATGATGATATATAAGACGATTAAATATGATAATAGATAAAAGAATAATAAGCAATATAATTAGACAATAACAAAATATATAAATTCAACTTACAAAAGCAGTAAACCTTGGATAAACAAAAATGAGTGTCATACAGAAAAAAAATCAGTACACATAGCAAAATCCACAAAGGACAAATCAAACGTAATGATCTACACAGGGATGTGAACTAAAAAGCTTGAAATATGCACCCAGAAACTCCATCTAACCAATTTTAAAGTAAACGGCAAGAACAATGCATGCACACAGTAAAATCCCCAGTATTAATCTAACACTTTCACAGGTTATTCACATAAGTCCAATAATCCATAGGTTCTGGCTCTTTTGAATCACTATGACTAACTAACTGCATGGTGGTAATTCAGTGCTTTGGATGTTAATTGAACACTATTCCCCCTAAACCACAGAGAAAGTGGTTGGTCCAGATGCTCCTCTTGTTGCTTCAGCTGGTGAAGACCTCATTCTGCCCTGTTACATCAACCCCAGTACCAGTGCTGTTGGCATGAGAGTAGAATGGTTTAAACTAGATAAGGTGAACTCAGTAGTACATCTCTATGAAGATCGTGAAGACAAAAGTGACAATCAGGCCGAGTCCTACAAAAGAAGAACGTCACTGTTCAAAGATGAGCTACAGAAAGGCAACGCTTCACTCAAGCTCTCATCTCTCCGAGTCTCTGATGAAGGGAAATATAAGTGTTTTATTGAGGACAAATCCTGGTTTGATGACACCACAGTTTCTGTTAATGTTAAGGGTAAGTTCTGGTTCTTTATTGAAATTACAGTTATACAACTATACGTTTTATTTTCTCATAGCATCCTTAATAGTTTCTAGATATACAGTATACACCACCTAAAAGACTTTAGCAAAATCTGAATTTATTATTGGATTTTATTGGTGTTTATTGGAAGTCAGAGTATTCTATTGTACTGACAGTGTAGTTCTAAAGTGTTACTATCACAATAGTACACTGAACTATTCCAGTCAGGCATTTACCATCATGGCAGTGATTCAGCTGTTGGTAAATATCAATGTTTAGGATAACACACAATTGTGAGTGAACCATTGCATTGGTTTTCCTCTAGTTTACCATTTCAACTGATCATATACTGATTTATATTACAGTTATATATATATATATATATATATATATATATTTATGACAAAGTAAATAGTTTAAATATGCTGGTGACATAGTGGCTATGTTCCAGTTTGATAATTTCATTAACATAATTTTCATAACATGAACATTTAACTATAGATTAGATTAACATTTATTTACATTGTGCAAAGTAAGTGCATCTCAAAAAAAATTCACCATCATGCAAAAAAATATTTTGCAATTTAATTTAAAAAGTAAAATATTCTTATATTCTAGATTCATTACATATAAATTTAAATACCAGCGCTTTTTGGTTTGTTTTAATTTTGATGATTATGTCTTACAGCTCATGAAAATAAAAACATCCAGTATCATAAAATATTACAATATCTCCTACAGTTAATAAAAAAGAAATTAGAATACAGAAATTCTGAAAATGCACGTTCATTTATGCACTCAGTACTTGGTCTGGGCTCCTTCTTCATACTACTGCCTGAACGAAGGCTCAGAAGAAGTTGGCTTAGGTCGTGCTGTATTGCTGAATGCAGCATGGCTGTGAATCCCTCTTAGCTTACTGCTGGCCGGCTGTATCTGCTGTGCATATGCTGGTGTCAAGTTATCTACTGGGTGGACACTAGCTACAATTTTGACAAGATGGTGACTGACATTTTCACTCAAAAACATTTTCAAAAAGGCAATGGAAGTCAACATATCTAGGTGGTTTTTTTTTTATTTGCTTGTTTTTGTCACCTGATGTGCGTTATAAATCTTTCCTTTGGTAAAGTAATATATTCAAGGACTTTTTATAAAATATTTGCAAAGAAAGTTTTACATTTTAATAAGCAAGAAAATAGAAGACTTTTGCTTTTTTTATTTTGGGACTAAAAACTTAAAGGTTTCATTTTTACAGCTCAGGGAAGCCACTTGGTGATCACAATGGAGAGTTACGATAGCTCAGGAGGAATTAATCTAATGTGTGAGTCCAAAGGCTGGAACCCTGAACCTAAGGTTAATTGGTTGGACAGACAGGGAGACACTCTGCCTGCTGAAGATACACAGATACAAAGAGAGACTGAGGGCTTCAATGTGAAACGCCGCATCACTGTTCATGATTATAGTGACTCCAACAGATTTTACTGCCGATTTGAACAACCTGATCACATGAAGGAAGCAGAGGTTATCATTAATGGTAAGTGTCTTTGTGATCAACAGTCATGTTATTAGTTAATTCCAGTATAGTTTCTTATCTGTAATTGTGTAAATGTCATTTCATTTCAGGTAAAGTCTTTGATACTTGGAAAGTCGCTGTTGGCATTTCATTTTCAACATGTGTTTTTACTGTTGCATGGATTGTAATCGCAGTGATTTGGTACAAGAAAGGTAACATTTAAATATTTTTTTTTCTTAACAGTTAAACATCAGTTCAACATGGCAAATGTTTATAATGTTATCTATTTTATTTTGGAAAAGTGTTTTAAAGCTAATTTAATATGGAGACACTCACAAGTGAACAAAGAAATGAAAGTATGAAAGTAAAGACTAATAATTAAGTAAATGGATGCAACAGAACACATAATGATATATCACTGATGAACAGGAACATTTGCTTCACTATTTTAAACTCTTGAATGCAAAAAAAACACAGTGTATTAACCATTATTCTACATGAGTCTAGATACAATCTCTAATATTAATTTCTCTTTTTAGTGATGCAGAGACGGATGATGGAACGCGGTAATTAAACAAGCTTTTTTTCATTGGTTTTGAGCTGTAAAGAGGAGATTTATGGATGCAGTGAGAGAGGACATGAAGTAAGTTGGTGTGCGAGAAGAGGATGCAGAGGATAGGGTTAGATGGAGGCAGATGATTCACTGTGGCGACCCCTGAAAGGGAACAGCCGAAAGACAAAGAAGTAGTTGAAAAATGAGAATAATTTCAGTAAAGAGGAACAGTTTGTTAAGTGTACATATTTTGTAAATATTGGATGTTTTATTATGATTTGTTTAATCTAACTGGATTTGGATTTTTCACAGTGGTAAAAGAGATCAAGGAGTTTGCAGGTAAGAAGGACCTTTTTTAACAGGGTACATGACTCTTAAAGTATCAAAAATCTATTTATGAAATCACTACAAATCCGTAGACTACAAAATAGTTGGCTGTGAATGATATTATTAATTTGTTGGACAGTTATGATGTATGCTGTGATGCATGCTACTTTAAAACCTTTCAAAATGTAATAAAACGTTAAATTGAAATGAAATGATGAATTTCTCTATAGCATGGTAACTTTACATTATTTTACACATATTAAGTGTGTTTTAGTGTAAGAATTAAAATGTAAGAATTGGGAATGTGAGAAACAGTGGATGCATAATGTCCCTGTTTGGACCATCTATATTAACCACCTTGTACTGAGTACTTTTATTAAGTCTTAAATTGAAAATGATAACAATGCAGTGAACAGGACACAAGAGTCTAATTTCAGTCTCTAATACCATATTTTGTCTTTCTTTATTTAGTTCCACAGACACAGAGGATGGAAAGTGGTAAATTGTTTTTCTATCTATTTAGAACTGTGAGTAATGCGATTTAAATTTATCTGTAAACATTTAAATGTTATTCTTGTTCGTATGCTTTGTTTAATCTTGCTATATTTGAATAAACATTTAACATACAACTTCATTACATCTTTCACAGTGTTAGTGGAAAAGAAGAAGTATGCAGGTAACAATTTAATATATTTGTCTTCATATATACTGTATATATGATTAAGCAGCATTTGAGTATGTGCAGGTAAGTAATAGAACTACTGTAATAAGTTCTAGCTTATCTGGATGAAGAGTTGTACTGATTAAACTAAACAACTGGCTGTGACACTGGTGTTCAGCATCTACAGCCATGGCCTGAGTCGTCTCCATGATAAGCAACAACATACTAAGTCTTAACTGTCTTTAATTGACTTTTAAGAAAACTCATTCTAATACTTTTAACCCACCTAAAAATTGTATGGTCTGCAGGTACCATGTTCATATTGTTTAACTTGTCTAGATGTAAATGTCAGGAAATACAAACTCAAATTCTGATCTAGTTAATTCATTCTTTAATTTTAAACCAAATGTGTTCAGTGTAAAGCAAAGAAATCAGCCTTACTGTTCTAATACCTTTGGACACTTTGTATAAATGTACTGACTCTAATAACCATTACCGTTGTAGAATAACAATTACATAGACATGTACAGTATGGTACAGGTTCTATATAATGTAAGACTAGTAATCCTAAGACTAGAGGGAGTGGTAGGTTAATGGTTAAGATTTTAAGGGGCTGCACAGAATGGCAGAAGGTCAAGTCCCAGTACCACCAGGTTGTTACTGTTGGGCCCTTGAGCTAGGTCTTTAACCTTCCACTGTTCAGATGTACTGTAGAGTATATCTGCCAAATGACAATGTAATAAATACAACATATCAATTGTATAATTCCAAGACAGATAGAAGCTGAAATTCAAAATTAAAATCTTGGAAGTTGGTCTATTCTATTTTAAAAATTTCAGTCTCTCCTTATACTGTAAGAATGATTGTCAAAAGACGTTTTTAAAACCAGGTTTGCAGTTTAACCTATTTTCCCCCAAAAAACACAGCTAAGCAGCAAAGTAAAGATGGAAGTAATTAAGGAATTAAACTAATAATCAAATAAAATGAAACATTAAGATTTAAAAAAATATATTTACAAATCAACCCTGTACTGCAGGCTCTAAGCGATTCTAACAGTCACTGATATGTTTGACATGTTTTTGGTGAAAAATACACACCTAACTTACGTTAATTTCCTATGAAGCTGTGTGTTTGTGTGGACAAACCATGAAAATATTTTTTTTAAATGTTACTTAATTAAAAATTTTTTATGATAAAAGTCTGTAGTCCAGTGAGCGCCTTTCTTTTGTCCTATTAAAAAAGTGCCCTTGAATCTACACAGATGCACAGGTGTCTGTTAGCTGTGTTTAGAAATAGATGCTCATTTTATTGCTGCATTTTAAAGGCATTTTGGGGAATTTGAGATTCCCATGTAGTCTTAAAGCAATCTCTTGTGATACACACACGAACAACAGACAGAGGCAAGTTACACACTTAATCACACTGACTCTAAACACATTCACAATTTATTGTGCTTTGTAAATGATTTTGTCTTTCTCTGTCTCTATTAATGATTATTCGTTAATTGAAAATTGGTGTGTGATTCTCTCAGAGGACGTGACTCTGGATCCAGATACAGCTCATCCGAATCTCAGAGTGTCTGAGGATGGAAAACAAGTGACATGTGCAGACATAGCACAGAATCTCCCTGAAACACCACAGAGGTTTGATGATTGTATTCATCTTGTGGGAAAGCAAAGTTTCTCCTCAAAGAACTTTTACTATGAGGTGCAGGTCAGTGAGAAAACAGCGTGGATATTAGGAGTCATGAAAGAGGACAGTAACAGGAAGGGAATAGTTACTCTGACTCCAAAGAATGGATTCTGGACTTTGGAACTGAAGAATAAGAATGAATATAAAGCTAATGCTGGTACTGGTGACTTTACTGAGGTCCTCCTCACACTGAGACAGAAGGTGGAGCAGGTGGGGGTTTTTGTGGATTATAGCAATAGTCAGGTGTCCTTTTATGATGTGAAGTCCAGCTCTCATATCTACTCCTTCACTAATCAGTCTTTCACTGGGGCAAAGCTCTATCCATTCTTCAGTCCTCAGTACAGGGAAGGAGGGAAAAATTCTGCGCCACTGATTATCACTGCTGTTAATAAATGAATATTTATGTTTAACTGTTTTTAACTTTTTTTTTAACTGTTTTTCCCTCTTTTTTTTTACTCTAATCTTCAAATGAGTTGTATAAAATGTGATTTAAAACAAATGTTATTTTATATAAACATAATATAGAAATATAAACTTTGTAAACAGTGTGTGTACATGTACATTAATAATATGATACTTATATGGTTTGTCCAGTTAAAATCAGATTGAAAACATTACATAAACATTACAAACCTAACAGCCCAGAAAAGGTTTGGTTGAGTTTGTGTGAGTTTTTAACCATATAACACAGAAAAGTGACCCAACAAGTGTCAGAACATATGAATTTCAGGAACCGTCCTTTCTTTTTTTAGTTGATGTTTAGCTCTATGATGCTGTTTAGTTTAACCAGCACTGTAAATCTACACATACCATGAACCAAAACTCTTGTCACATTATATTAATAAAGGGTTTTTAAAAAAGTGAAATGAGATGAAAAAATGCTCTAGCAGTACTGTAAATATGAAAAATAATTTTAATAAAATTTTTGTACTTTGTGTGATGTTCATGATGTATTGAGACTTGAGTTATTATTATAGTCTTGATTCAATGTTAATGTTTTACTTCTCAGTAAACTCAATGTAATAACACTGTGATATTTTGCTGTTTGTGTCACTATTGATTTGTGATTTTCCATGTAACTGATTATTAATGACCCAATTCAAGGTGTACCCTGAGTCCCCCAGGAAGCTACACACCTCCAATGATCCAGTCAGTGGGTCAGGGGTAGCTTTGCTGATCGCTTTAAACCGCTCTACCAGCATTTGCCACTCTTGGGCTCCTAACCCTCAATTTCTCAGATGTATAATGAGATAAAAATTCTGCATAAGGATGTTTGCTAAATGCCACAAAGGTATAGAGAATTAATAAGTGAGTGTTTATTTATGTCTTCTTGGATAAATCCAACAAAATATTAGTTAGCTTTTCACTCATAAAAAAATAATGTTATTACAGATTTGTAGGCGCACAGTGGCTCAATGATAGCACTGTTGCCTCAAAACTTCAAGGTTGGGGGCTCGAATATCACCCGTTATATGGAGTTTGGATTTTCTCCCCTTGTGGGCTTTCCCCAGGTACTCTGGCTTTCCCCACAGACCAAAGATGTGTTGTAGTCTCACTGGTGTTTCCACATTGCCTGTAGTGTTTCTGTAAGTGTATCTCATCCCTTATCTCACTGTGCCCTAAGCTTCCTGGGATACAAGACATTTCACATTAAAATGTCAAACTGTTTATTATAGCTAGAAACACAATTAAATCCTAGATCTATTTTATTGATCTTAGATGCTGTTACCACTTTTAACATATGGGTAATAACATAAAATGTGTCATTGTGTATTTCGACATCATGAGAAAAAATAGATTCTTATATAGTGAGACCAATTTCTAGTGTCTGAAGTGCATGATATTGAACTCATATGCCTTTTAAATATACAATTTATAACTATATTTAATAACCACAAATGAATGTAACATTTATTTTTAATGGGATAATGGTGACACAACCTTTCAGGTTGTGGGTTACTGATTCAAGGTTAACGGTTTAAGCTATATCAAGTAAAGTCCTTAAATCCGTGTGCTCCAGGGTGCCATATCTTAGCTAACCTTGCACTGTGACAAGGGGGGCAGGGGATGCTGTAAAGAATATACATATAAATATTTTTGTCTTCTTCCAAAATTTGCATGAAAACCTTAAACTATTTGATGTGAACTTGGCTCAAAATCAAGCAGTGTAGTGCCATCCCGATCATGTGCATGCATGCATGCACATGTCCAAGTACCAGGTCTTCAAATTACTTAAGCAAACACCGTTTTTGTTTTTTTTGTTTTTTTTTTACGAGCAACATATTTTAGGAGTTTTGATAATTATATGACCCCAAAAAATACTATTATCATGTTAAAACACATTTTCTCACATTAAAGGATATAACATAATATAAATAGTATGGCATATAAGTGTAATAAAAATGAATGGTAGTGGTTTAACAATATACAGTTATAATAGTATATACATGTATACATATATATGTAACATCCCATATTTGTCCCTGTTTTTTTGTGTATGCTTCTTTTGACTTTTATCTAATGTGTAAAATGTGTGTTTAATATTATAGTACTGATATAACAATATTAGATTAATAACAGTAAGTAGTGTATGCAGAATACATAGCAGTGTAATATTGTAAAAAAAAAAAAACATATTAAATTAAATAGTGAGTAGTGAAAAAGTAGTAATACAGTAGCATAAAATATATCATAATATCTGTTAGATATGTAACAACAGCAAAAAAAATATTTTTTGACCATGTAACAGTTTATGGACTCAGTATTCCTACTCTGCCCCTCTAGTGTCCTCTAGACCAGTGTTTTCCTTTTTTTCCCCCAGAGCCACACCTTTTAACTAACCATCATGACACTATTCACAATAGGCATTATTTGTAAATCATGAGAAAAGTTTATATGTGCTTAAATTTATGTTACTGAATATGTTTATTGCCATTTTATTACCACTCTATTACCTAGGAAGTAAATTGGCCATTTCTGTGATCCTTTTCGGTGGCAGGGTCACGACATCTGGCTCTGTTTAAGAGTTCACATACTGCAGGGAGCTCCACCAGTGCTCATGGCAGTCCTCAATGCGGCGATCACCACTCCATTCATGCCTTTGAAGTTCTCTGGGCATAGCAATGCACTTCTCGCGTGGCACTCCTTGCGCTTTTAGCGTCCGCGACTCAGCTCTGTAGCTTTTCCAGGTACAGGTAAAAATAGACCGACAACCATACAGTCCAGCAGACCCCGAGCTACCCCGTCACGTTTTATAGCACGAGGAGAAGCCTGAGATCCATTAGTGTGGATTAATCACCACAATCGTAAAATCAGTAGTCGCACACCTGCAGAAGAGGAGGCCGTTTACCTAGTAAGTTTTATTAAAAACATTTAATTTTACTAGAAATAGAACAGAAAATGTTTGAAGATTTCAATCATTTATTTTTATTTAAAAAAAACAGCTGATTGTGTCTGGTTTAACTTTTCATATTTTAATTTCAAGACATTTTATTTAGAATTTTATATAAAAGTGTAGAAAGGCTCATGAAGCTGACTCAGACACTTCAGTGACATTACCATCTTAGAGACACAACTTTAGAGCTTCAGATCTTGAACTTAAGCTTTAACTTAAATTGGCCAATCTAAACCTGACAATCAGAATTTACAGTTTATTCCCTCACAGTATAAATCAACAGAGTAATTAAACCATTAGCAACACAGTTAAAAAAGATTTAAGAACAAACTCTAAACTAAACACAACTCTATTTATAACAGAACTAATCAACAAACTCATCTCAGGTAAATGCAGTCATCACCTGTCTGAGGTGCACCTTGGGAATTGGAGTCCCAGCCTAAATGTAGGCCTACTTGCTTTAATCTTTACTGTTTCTTCTCCCACTACCTCAGCTTATCACCTCATTACCACAATGTATTGAAATGTCATGTTCTCGCATTGTCACTTTGTCGCTCTGGTTTGTACATTTGCACGTGCACTTTGTTGTCTCTTTTGTAAAAAAAAAACTTAGATAGTTCTCTGCTAACTTAAAATGTCAATCTGTCTTGTCCCAGCTAGCTAGCTAATTAGGTCTCGAAGTATACTGAACTGTATATGGTTGAAATGACAATAAAGGCCTACTTGACTTGACTTGATCTGGGAGCAAGGAGCCCTCTAGAGGTCATTCCTGACATCAGCGAAGAAATTATCAACAAAAGCGACAGAAATTAAATTTTCAACAGGATAATTGTCCAGGCCAACCTAGGCAAATAATAATAATTTTTAAAAAAAGCAGAGCATCTAAGTCCTGTAGACAATCTATGGGATCCAGTAGAGAGGAAATTAGCAGATTTTTAATGATCCGTGTGAACTGACGATTGTCTTCCTTACAACAAATTTCTACGAGAATTGCAGCAGTATAAAAAAGAAAACACATTCATGCAATCTCTAATCATACAAACTGGGAAAAAATACCTGAAGTAGTTTAAAGAAATTTGAGTAAGATTTAGTTTATTCCTTAATTATTTAAAAAAAAAAAAAAAAAAAGTCAACATTTGTTTAATTTTTCCTTGAGTGAGAATGTGTATTTTTTTTTTTATCTTAACATGGTTTTGAAGGCGTGTCTAGCTTCACAGTTTAGAAACAGGTTAAACAAGTTGCAAAAATAAAAGTACACCAAACTGAAATCATAGATTGTGGTACAAAGGGCCTTTATTTTCAATACCTTCTAACTGAGAAAGTATTATCTTAAATATGAGTGAGTATTTTGAGTTATTTTTGGAATAGATTTGTGTTAAATCGTGCATTAAGTGTCATTTGTAAAATGTTATTTTGCCTGTAAAAAAAAAAAAGACTGACACAATAATGCTAATCTGTCATTCAGGGATGTTTTTGTGTGTGACTCTACTGGTTCTCTCTAGCTTTATGGAATCTCAATCACTGTGTGTGTGTGTAAGAGAGAGAGAGGGGGGGGGGGGGTGCATTTAATAACAGGAGACATAAACCAGTACAGCTCGATTAGCTCTGCCTAGCTCTGAATAACCCGGATGTTTGGTGTTGAATTTTACACCCTGAGTTTGAGCTCTGAAAATTAATTAAGAAAAAATAAAAAACTAATTATTTTACCTGGATGTGTGTGTCTGTGTGTGATTTCATGAGTATGTAATGCATCTATAGAGCTGTTGATGAGGTGAGTTTGTAGTTCAGTGCTGTTTATTTTCTCTTTAATTTTATCTCAGTTCTTAGTGAATGTACATGGCTGGATGATTAGAGGTGTAAAGGTATTTTGATGTATGTTTACATCATCCTGTGTGAAATTAGTGTGACATTCTCTTAGTGAATGTACTTGACTTAATATGTGACCCTAAATCATTTGTAATCAGTAACTATGAGTTGGTTGATGAGGAAAAGAAAGAAAGCAG
>JAOVVB010079346.1:0-13706 GCA_028570985.1 Heterobranchus longifilis
TACATACATGGTACACTATTATTATTATTTTTCTCCCACTCATTCCTCTTGCCCAACCCACAAGAAAACGGCAGCCAATCAACAGTAAAAGAAATGTGAAAAAAAAAAAAAAAAATTATATATATATATATATATATACAGTGGAACCTTGGATTGCGAGTAATGCGGTTTGCGAGTGTTCCTCAAGACGACGTGTTCCTCAAGACTTGGAAAACTAACAAGTCTTGGTTTACGAGAACCGAGTATCATGTATCATGCATCTTGTTCGTCAAGTGATCACAACTCAGCCAATGGTTTTTCTCTCTCCTGTGCTGTGGAATTGTGGGTAATCGTCTCCCCTGCTGGGTCTTAGTGCGCGTCTGTCACTGGTATAATCAAAATCACACACACACACAAAGCACCTGCGCGCATAAATGGAAGCACTTATCTGTCGGGATTTATTTTTACTTATTTTAAAGGTAAAGTGCAGGTTAATTTGTTTTATTTTTACTTTATATTTTGTATTAATTATTTTAATGTATTTATTGTTTTGGGCTGTGGAACGAATAATTTGAGTTTCCATTATTTCTTATGGGGAGATTCGCATCAATTTAGGAGTGTTTTGAAATACGACCCCGCTTCCGGAACGAATTATGCTCGTAATCCAAGGTTCCACTGTAAGCAAATCTTTTCAAGATGAACAAAGAAATACAAGACCTTTTTAATCCAGTGAGCACAAACCGGTGGCGAACGCTTTTTCCACTTAAACAGGATCATTCTTCTAGTGAGTAAAGAGGTAGGAAAAAGATTGGAGTCCATCTGTAAATCAGACTCAAACCCTGGTCCCATCCATTCTTTTTTTTATTTTTTTTATTGGGGCAGCACATATTTTTGCCTTATATGTACAGTATGCAATGGCATGCTCGGCATTGTATAAGGGGTTTTTGTTTTGGTTTGAGGCTGAATGTGTTTGGAAATGTATTACAAATGACCGTTTCAGTTCTGTTTGCGTTTTATACAACAATTTTAAAACGGCATGACAGGTTTCTTTTTTTTTTTTTTTGCATCACATAGCTTTTCCTTTTAACTCGAAGGCGCCTTAGAACTTTTCTAGAGACTATCGCGAGACTACTATAATATATTATTAAACGCGCTAAGGATAATAGTACAATATACCCTGTCACTCTAAAGGTCACTCATTATGAGCCTATCCTATGTTGCATCACGGTCATCTGCCCCATACGATTTCGCCTGAAGCGCTGGACCAAGCACATGTGTGCCTGCCTTGTTTCATCAAAGTGTCAGACCCCACCAAAGAGTCAGCAGGAACGAATTACAGCCCGCTTACGAAACGGATTGTCATTTTCTTCCAAAACGAATACAATAAAATGCTGTTAAAGGAGGTTGATTAGTTGATCCTATGCTACAGTGTGAATGCCTCCCAGGGTGAGGTCGTGGATAAAAAATAAAAAAAATTAGGACTCTACCCACAAATCATACGTGATGGGCTTTGTTTGTGTTCAACCCGAACCTCCGGAGAATCTGCGGCCTCTCATTTAGTTGATTTGTGGCGGATTATTTATGTTAAATGGCAGTCGTGATTACCTCACTGTTTGAAAACGACTCTAGCTGTGCTAGACTTGGCGAGGACTGTTTTACCCCCTGCGTTTCACTGGGATTTCAGCTGGAACTCGTTCTGTTAAGTCCTTTATCGCTGTAAAAATTTCATAGATGGAAAGAATACAGCTTTCAACAGGAATCTTCGTAAGTATTTGTTCTGAAGCGTTATGGATTCTAATCAAGAGAGACGCCTCGCTCCTAGAACTCATGTTTCATCGAATGCCTATTCGTTATTTGATTCTTTAATGTGAATTGATCATTTGAATTGGACTGTTTAATACTCCTGTTTATAGGAGTGTTTTCCTTTGCAGTAGTAAATGCTTGTCACAAAACTCAGTACTGAGCTTTCCAGATTGCTAGATTTAAAAGGTACTCTTTTTGGAAGGCTATAAAGCTGGTCTCTAATTGGTCATGTGTGTTCTCCTAGGAAAATGCTTCTCGTGTAAGCCAAGAGAGGAAGTATCTGTGTCATATTTACAGATGTTCTCTCACAGAGTACTTTGTGTAAATCTGGGACTATAGAACTTTCACGTGTTAAAAAGAAAAATATTTTCTTTTTACAAAATAAAGTCCAATTCAGTATTGATTTTTACCTCAAATCCTAATAAGCATTGATAAAAAAAAATGTAAGAATGTTCATTAAAGAATGATGTCTGTTAAGTTCTAATCTGTTTATTGTCCAGTTCAGTGATTGCTTTAAATGTAGCTTCAGTTGTCTAACTAAAAATTATTATGAAAAACATCATTCATCAGATATGTAAGGCTTGTTGTAAGTTCTGAATGAATAAGTGTAATGCATCTTTTTCTTTGTATGTCTGTGTCGTGCAGGTAAGCATGTGGTTTATCCTCCAACAACCGGATCACCTTCCTTCATCAACACCACAACAGGCACCCCCCTGCAGGTAACATATCCCTGTGCCGAATCTTGCTACTAGGTCTGTTTAGTTGCAAACCGAGTCTCTTTAAATGTCCGAGAGTGGAAAACATACATAAAACACCATGGAGAATTACACCGTTCAGAAAAATCATGCACCCAGAAAATATAAACAGATGGACAGGATGGCTAGCGGGCAGACGATGTCGGAATAGCGGTGTATTTCCTGAGTAATTGCAGAAAGGTTGCAGATGTGATCCGAGTAAAAAGGTCTGATTGAAGGCCTGGCTGTTCGATACCACTGAGTCTCAACCTCTTAGGTCCTGCAGTTTGTCTCTGTCTGTCACTCAGACTGATTACTCACTGACATCAGTCCAGTAACCAAAACAGCTTTTGTTCTGTTTCTCAAACACTTGCACAGCCATTTAACCCTGGATCATGATAAATTACTCGTAGTAAATCGATGGAAAACCTTGATTAATGACCAGAGTGGTTTGTCAGACTTTACATAGGAAAAGAGAGCAGGTATTCTTTTCTCATCTCAGTTTTCCCATGGTGTTAGGAATCATTTATAACATACGTGATGTATCAAAAAGTCACGGTTTAACAGTATTAACTGATTTCTATTAGTACTCTTATATTTAGATTTCAACCCGAATTACGATAATGATCAGGCTTGATTTTCTGAGAGACGGGTTTCAAAGCCTGGTTCCTTTGCAAGCTTCTTCCTGATGTCACTTCTGGTTTCCTGATTAGGGAGCTGGACACAGCTAGACGGACCAGGACAGAAAACTTTGTAGGCAATTGGATTGAGGTGTGCCTGATGTCCGGACATCCCATAATTGGGGCCCAAGCACTATGACATCAGCAACTCAACTCAACTCAACATGAAGTCAGATATTTTGGGTCATTTACAAAAACGCACACAATAGACACACATTACATACACTACACACGCACCACACAACGGACACATGTAAGGTACAGACACTACACTACACACACAAACTACACACATTACACACATACTACAGACATATACTACACACACTACACACATACTAAACACACTACATACATACTACAGACACACACTACACATAAATTACACATACACACTACACACATAATACAGATATATACTACACACATACTACAGATATACACTACACACACTACACACAAACTACACACACACACTTCACAACACACAAAGTGCACACATACTACACACACTGCACATCCTAAACACATGCTACACACACACACTACCCATCCAACACACACACACACACACACTACCCATCCTACACACGCACACACACACACACACACACACATCTTACACACACACACTACCCGTCCTAAAAACACACATCGTACCCATCCTACACAAACGATGACCGGATGCAGATGGAGATTTAAATGCAGAGAGTATTATGAGTTTAAGAGTAGCAGAGCACACAGAGAACATGGCACACTGCTTGTGCTTGGTAACTTCATTTGGCTGCCAGTAAATTAGAGTAGGCATTCAGGGCGCTGACAGATCCACTCTGCCCTCCTACAGCGCCGAAAAGAAGGGAGTGTTACGGCCAGCATTTCACACACTCTCAAACTTCCCTCTGTGTGTTTTCCTCCACATCAGCCATTGAGAGCGAATATAAATGGAGAAATAATATGTGCACTTGGTACACACAAACACGCTGTGTATGAGTCATATGTTCTGAAATGATTAGGATATATAACAGCCAAGGACACACACACAGACCTTTGCATAAGATCCCAGTATAAAATGAGGTGGAGCTCAGACCCATAAACACAAACAAATCCATTTCTTGTGGAGCTATTGTTGTCCTCCAGACTCTGAGGAAATGGAAAGAAATCGGATATTGAGCGCACACGCAAAAGGCATTGCTGCAGATTATTAAGCCGGGAAGTCAGAAACGTGAGAGGGAGGGAGAGAGAGAGAGAGAGAAGTTTAGAGATGGCTGAAACGTTCCCAGATTCAGGATATCTTCCTTTTGGGTGCAGATAAAACAACACAGCGCCGAGAAAGGTAGTCTGCGAGGTTATTTCGCACAATTCGTTCTAATTGTTCCAAATTAGGAAGAACGTAATCGCATTACCACCTGCACCGTGCAGCCGCGCACGTGTGTGTGTGTGTGTAGGATGGCGGACATGCTCACACAGCAGCCAGATAGATCTAATGAAGCTGGAGCAGAGCATAACTTTTACTTAGTAGAGTAGCAGACCTAATTCAGTTACATCCTGCGAGACGATCATTTTCATAAATTAAATCTGTAACTTAAAACATACGGGATCAATAAGTGACGTAAGTCTCAAGTCATTTGTTCCTAGGCTAGGCTCCTGATCACCTGATGTGTGTGTATGTGTGTACGTGTGTGTGTGTCCTATAGGAAACAACAACATCACTCCACACCACTACCTCTAACTTCACAAAGATTCAGGACACTTCAGTGTCCATGTCGGTGCAAGGCTTCCTCCAGTCCTCTTTCATTTTGCCCAATAAGACTATTCCCGAGAGTACGGCCTACAATCTGACACAGGTATGTGTGATGAGGAGAGAAAAACAGAAACACCGCATACTCAGATATGCAGTAAGTTTAAGTTAAAAGTTTTTGAACACCCTACAGTGTATAATAATTTCATTAAGCTTCAAGAAAAGGCTTGTTTTATATGTAGTCAATCGTATAAGGACACCTGACCGTCATCACACCCCTATTTGCTAGATGAACATGCCATTCCAGAATTAGTTCCCCTTCGCTGTTATAATAAGCTCCGCTCTTCTAGGAAGGATTTCCACTAGATTTTGGAGCGTGCCATTAGCATTAACGAGGTCAGGCACTGATTTCGGGCAGGTGGGGGTTGAGGGTGTTCTGCGGTACGATCCAGTTCATAGGGCTCTGTGCAGGAAGCTCGGGTTCTTCCATTTCAGTCTTAACACACACCGTGTCTTCATGGAGCTGGCTTTTGTACACAAGGGCATTTTCATGCTGGAACAGGTTCAGGCGTATTAGTTCCAGTGAAAGGAAACTGTGACACTACAGCATACAAAGGCTTCTAATTTTGTGGAAGTTTTAAGGATAAACCAAATATGGGTGTGATTCAGTTTTTTTTTTTTTGCATTAGATTTATATTAGTGCTAAACTACTCAGATTTGTTTGTATTATAAATGTGCAATGTTGGAATAAAGACAAAATAGTTAAGAGGAAACATTATGCAATTTTATAATATCTCAAACGTTAACGTTTAACAAATGATGAATTAAAATCCCTCGGATGGGACCGGCACTGCACCCCGTGGCTGGGTAGAATGAGTAGCTGGGTAGTCAAACCCACTGACAGCGGGGCTCGCACCCGGATCCTCAGATCGGAAAATCAACAGTCTGGAGACCTTAGCACTTAGCTTCTAGCTTCTAGCGATAATGAGTAGCCATTAGGGTCAAACTTAAGATTAATTTGCGTAAAAAAAATATTAACGCATAAAAAATTCTTCACCAGTCAGATATAACATCACCAGATATACTTAGCAACATTAATGACAGGCTATATATACCATAAACTGGTCACATGACCATGGGCACAACTCCCCAGATCTTGAGTGGGACGCGAAAAAAATCTGATCCACAGCTGCCCCTTCCTGCAAACCACAGCTCCCAAAAGAACCACTGCCATTGTCCCGATGCCACACACCACAGCCCACCGCTCCCTGACGTCTTGTGGAGTCATGCATATTTTTTTTTGGTTTGTTTATTTGTCTTTTTGTGGCTGTGTGTTATAGTCATTTTTGAAGAGCGTCGACGAGGTGATATCCTGGCGAGGAGACGTGGAGGTACGCAGAAATGCAAGCGCTATATCATTATGCTACGTCAGTAAAGGATGAGTGAGCGGGTGAATGAGTGAACGTCTGAACGAATTAACTGTTGGCTTTTTTTTGTGTGTGTGTGTGTGTGTGTGTGTGTGTGTGTGTGTGTGTGTGTGTGAACCAGCCATCAACTCCTGTAGTCAGTGGACTAATAGACACAGTGGACAAAGTCATGGGGCACATGGTGTCTAACCTCAAGGCTGAACCGTCTTCTGTTGTCACTGTTGGTGGGACGAGCTATGTTGCAGGTCAGTGGCAACACACACACACACACAGCTACCTTTGCCCTGGACACATTTTAAGAAATTGATTTCCCCGGTCGTGTAGTTGACCCTGAGTATATAAATGACACAGGATTCACAGCAAGTTGACACAGCAAGTCGTGCATTATTGCATCGCCAACAGGAAGTGCGTCATAGAGGTACAATTATTACTCAGAAACTGTGTCTTCCAGGAGGAAGGGGAGGAGGTGACGGATGGCTGGAGAGATAGGTTAGGATTTCCTTAAAGGACTGAGAAACATGCCAGAAGTTTACTGTTCGCCCTGATAAGTGCATCAGCACTTACTATTTACACAAGTGCCTTATTACAAACTGTCATGTCTCATCTCTCTCTCTCTCTCTCTCTCTCGCGCTCTCTCTCTCTCTAAACGTCACTCTTGATTATGATAAGATTAAGATCCTCAGGGTTGGAGGTCACCAGAGAGTATATTTCTTTCCCCTAGAATCTAGAGGCTTAAGGCTTAGGGCCTAGATCATGTTAGAACATAGAACGTACTAAGCAGATAAATCAGAATGAAATGATAAATAGATACAAGAGTTTACATGTTTAGATTCTTCAGAAGAGTAGGTTCATAAGCCTTTGGTTACCCTGAATTCTCATCTTTACAATTTATGCATAGTTTTAGGTCTCACACATAAATCACGTAATATTTGAATTTGGGGAGTTTATCTCTGGATAAACATAAATCTCTGGTTTTTTACCTCCTGTTTTGTGTCATAAGTTAATAAAAATGCACCACAATGACTGTATCAGGATGTTTTTTTTTAAACAAAGTTTATTTGCAGTATTTTGCAGTAAAAATTATCATTTTTATCCCTGTTCAGGAGCTTGGGCTCTTGTAAAAGATGTAATGCTCTATTTTACTCAAAAGGTGAACAGAAACTTACTAATACAGTTGAAAATCCAACTAAAGACACTTTTAACACTAAGATGCCCCACCATCAAAGAAGCTATAATATTCCCAGACTACAGACACTAACCATTCTTGAAAAGAAAAACCCTTTAATGCCATAAAAAAAAGTTTGTGGTCACTGACCACATCCTTAAGAGAAATATTCACTGTGTTCAGACTCTATATAGCCAAAAGTATTTGCGTCTTTCATTTTTTTTTTCTTTCCAAAAATAAGAGTATGTAGTTGTACAGGATTTCTTTACAGAAATTTTCCTTCACTGGAACTAAGAGTCCCAAATATGTTCCAGCATGACAACGCCATGGTGCGTTAAGGTTGGAGTGGAAGAATTCGAATGTCCTGCCCTGACCTCAAATCCACTGAACACCTTTAGGCTGAACTGGAACACCACTATCACATTAGTAACGCTCTTGTGGCTGAATGAACACAAATCCCCACAGCAAAAACTCCAAAAATCTGGTGGAAAGTTGAGCTTCCTAGAAGAACGGATGGTGTTTTAGTAGCAAAAGTGGGGTGTTCGAAAAGCACACGATGGTAAGCTGGCTGTACGCGAAACTTTGGACATATGGTGTTCGTATATTATAGTGTATGTACTGTAGCTTAGAAACATTTGATATGGTTGATATCTACAGTATGGTATGTATTGCTGCCAATTCATGTTAAACTTTTAAGACTAGAGTTATTCTAGTTATTATATTATATATATTATATTATTATATATATATTATATATTATATATATTCTAGTATTCTAGGAAAAATGTTTTTGTCAGGAATTGAAAAATCAACTTAACATTAATCAAGAAAGTTTTTTTTTTCCGCAGCCATGACTACACACTCTCTTTTCAGTAACATTCACTGCTTCCAGGCGGTTCTTAAAGAAATTTGCTAGGATTTTTTTTTTTTCTTTGGAGAACACACTCTCAACTGTTTTACTTCACCTGGATTAAGATTGTGGGACTGTTGTGTTACAGACAGTACTGGGTTCTTCATTTCTAACTATCTATGATTCATTTCAACCTTGACAATTCAAGATTATTAAGAAAAATCACTTCCCCAGCAAAAACTTGTCCCGATAGTGTATGAAAGGAATGATCCCGGTGAAGAAGTCACACGTGCAATAAACCTGCCGACCTCTTAAAATGCTATAGCGGTTAAAAAGACTTGGCTTTGTCAAGCATGGGAGCATGTCAAGCCTCAGCAGCATTGCAAAAAAACAACCGAAGCAATAAACACGAGTGGGATGCTCAGCTTTGTCTTATTGTTTAAGCAGTGTTAAGCAACGTTTTATCTCTCTTCTTTTCTCTATTTTCTTTGTTTATAGATTACTCTTTGATGAAGTTCCCGCAAAATTATAACATGCAGAACTACAGATTTCCAACACAAGGCAAGAATTACATCTCAGTGCCAGGAGAGGCCTTTACTACAGAATGTAAGTGAACACACACACACACACACACACACACACAGATTCACTGACGCACAAGAAGCAGGCACACAGAAATAAATACACCTGATGGAATGTACACAAGTCTTTTTCTTTCTACACTTTTCCACACGTATAGACACGAGGCTAAACGTCTGTCATAAGAAGCCAGAGATTTTGTGTGAGTGTGAAGAGGTGGGCCGAGGTGAAGCCGAGCGCTGGAATGTAGCACCGCAATCAATGCAGCTGATTACACCTGCCAGGCAGACAGCAAAGAAACAGCCCAGAGCAGAGAAAATTGTTCTGATTCAGCCAGAGCAATTGCGTATGTGTGTGTGTGTGTGTGTGTGTGCGGATAGCTAAGCGAATATAGCCAGAGTATCACATCATGACACCTTCCAGATTCATTAAAATGATTGAAAGGAAAATTCCACTGAAATCATTTGGAAAAATACTTACCTTTTCTGCTTCATTAGTAGTTTTATATACGAATATTGTCCCTTAAAATTATATTATTGACAATATTAAAACAATACATGCTGCGAAAAATGAATTCCTTCCTAAGACTGAGGTGTTTGTGCTACAAGGTGCGTTCAGATCAAACCTGGAATTTTAATTGCGAAGAATAACAGATTACAGTTATGAGAGTAAAAACTTTTATTTCTCTTTATAATCCCCTGCTACACTAATGCACTTATTCCAGTGTTTTAATAGCACTTGGACACCATTAAGGTAAAAAAAAAAAAATCTCAGTTTGACTGCCTGAGTCACATTTGAAACGCTGGCATCACAGGAACTCCTTTAATAGCCCAAACTTGTAGAAAGGTCTTAGGGCGAGGTCAGGACTGTTCGGGGGACGTGGCAATAACTCCCAAAGCCGAGTTCCTATAATATGCAAGTGGTGTTGGTAAATTATTGTGTGTACAGTTCACACAGACAGATGTGTAACGAGTTCTCCGTCGATTTTTAAGGATCAGACACTCCCCCTATTCAATGCATTCCAAACCACCTTAGCCAGGGATCTTGTTCACAGACATACGGCCTTCTCTAAGAGAGTATCATCACCGTACTGTAACTTGAAGTCTTCCGTAAAATGTCAATCACTTTTACAAGCTCATTCACGAGAAATAATCATGCAAAGTCTTGGTTTGACTTGAACGCCCCTGATTATTTTGTATCTGGAGACCAAGCATGTGTTAGCAGTGATAGATTGTATCATTAGTAGCTTCGTCATGACTGGCATGTAAACCTCAGGTCTGGCATCACTGCGCTGCTCAAGTGTTTCGGATACACCGAGCAGTCCATTAAAGACCGAACCTGACTTTATAAGGCACTTAAATGTACGGAAAGTTGGGACCGCGTTCCACTGGCTTGTACCGTGTGGCCAAGTGTCACAGAGACTCCGCGTATAAAAGGTGGTGTAGATTTTTAAAGCTTGGTTCTCTGAAGATTTGCAGACAATATAAAAGATACTTTAGTTTTTTTTTGTTGTTTTTTTTAGACCGCATGTGCTGCCACGTTTTTGTAACTCATGCCCAAAAAAAAACAGGTGGCATGCATAGCTGTGTGTTGTTGTTTTTTTCTTTTTTTTCTAGCTTGTTTTTTGGCAGACAGATTGGGCCAGAGGAATTCAAACCATCTCCAAAGTAGATTGACACACACACACACACACACACACAGTGCGCTAGTGTCTTCTGATTCCGTGTCTGTGCGGCGCAGTAAAGGAGCGCGAGATCTTCTCGTACATGTGTGTGTCGCAGGTGTGTGTGAGAGCACGGCTGTCCTATTAGACTCACGGTGAGAGGACAGAGTCAAGAGGCTGTGATAATGAGAAGAGCCTCCGTGTGCAATTTAGCAGGCTCTTAATAGATTATCAAAGCACACACACACACATAAATCTTACATGCACACAGACGCACACACACAAAGTCAGAATGAATTTCCAACGGAAATACTGTTTGAATTTTTTAAATGTTATCAGAAGCTCAACATTCGAATTCAAATTAAAATTTTGCAGTGAAATGCTTGCACGACAGTTAGTGACCTAATAACGGAAAAAAGAGACAAATAGCAATGGAAAAAGGACGTAAAAAATATACAATTTACAATATGTAGTAGGTTTGTGACAATAAAATAAAGTATAAAATTAAAATTTCTCAATATTTATTTATAGTTACTCTTATGTTGTTGTTGTTGTTTTTTTTGCAAATGCTGTTGTGGAATATACAAAAACCCAGATCACTAATTTTATATATATATATATATATATATATATATATATTTTTTTTTTTTTTTGTTGAAATAAAACAATTTAGAAACGTTAAAGTTAACGACCAGATTATATCGCTTCCTTGTGACTTTCTTCTTCGCAAAAGAAACTTACGCAATACGCATTGATGTATAAGTCTTGTCTGTCGCCTTGTGAATAGGTCACCTGTGAAAGAAACTACATGGTTGTTCGCACATACACACACACATAAACACAAACACACTCGTCATTAGCGTTTCCTGTCATCCAGTTCCTGGAACTAAAGCGCTTGACCGTTTATTCATTTAATGACCGACGTGTGTGTTAGAGTTAAAGAAAGTTACACTTTAATCTATAGAAGTAAAATCTTTAAAAAATATTACGCTTCTTATACTTGTGTTGTTTTTTTTTTTTCTTTTTAGCCCAGACTACAATCGTAGGCCTTTTCTACCACAGCATGCACAACTACTACAAACAGATCAGCCCTCTGAAGACCAGGTTTGTCATCTGTTTGTTGTGTCTTCTCTCTCTCTCGCTCTCTCTCTGTGCTGCGTTGTGTGTACTTCCTGTGTTTGATACACCGTGTTCCTCCGAACGTGCTCTTATCATTTAGCATACTCTGTTCTCATCTCGTCCACTTACCCCGTTACTCCCTCTAACCCTCAGCATTTCTGATAATGCTCTCTTCCCATTTTCAGACATGCAGTCATCGGTGAATTATGAGCCGCTCGTATTCCCGGGAGAGAGCTTTAGAATTCATTCACGTCCGACTCCCCAAACCTTATTATGAGATAATAGATTGTGCTGAATTCCAGTTGTGTGCAAGTATTTTTTGTAGCTGATATATACTTTTGTAAAATGTATTCAGCACTTAATAGTTGTCTCTAAGCAAGTGTTTAGTGTGTTTTTATAGAGAGAGGGGGGAAAAAACTTAGTCATTAAGATGTTAACTCGATCAACGTAGCATTAAGGCGGTCAGACGTACTTAAGTACGTATCAGGAGCCCTAATGTAATGCGTTCCAGGAAAATATTCCCCACCCCATTACACCAGCCCCTACTGTTCACAGCAAACAGAATGCCTCGGCTCATGACTCATGTTTCTCGTGCCAAGTGTTGATCCTTTCATCAGCATGATGCAAAGAGAAACTGGGTTTTTCACATCAGGGTTTTTTTTTTTTTTTTTTGTAATCAGTGCTTGTGAAAATCTTGTTCTTATTCTGATACAGTCTTCAGGCCGTAACACATCTGAGACAAATTTCGATCGTGTCCCACTTGACCCTCCTTATCTGCACGCTGTTAAAACACAAACAAAGTCGGTTTACGAGCCGTGGATTTGTTTGTATCTCCTCGCCTGATCGCTTTTGTTTATCTAGTACGACTTGGCTTACTCGGTGCCAGCCTGGCATTTAACATCTTATTTGTCGTTCTTTTCCTAACTTTTTGAGTAAGCCTCCTTTACGTTATCCTTTAGCATGGATGCGGTTCTATGGTGAATTTTTTTTCCTGTTTAAACTATACAGCCTGGTAGTTCTCCACTACGTATAAACATCATGTCACTCTGGGTATAGCGTGTCACTCTAGATAGAACCATCAGGGCTCTCGCTGCCAGTTGTGTGTTCCTGCAAGCAATGACGTTTTAGGATGAAGATCTCTCTTTCTTTCTCTCTCTCTCTCTCTCTCTCTGTCTTTCGCTCTCTCTCTCACTCTCTGGTCTGGACAAACAAACTATTATCATCCTCAGGCACGGAGATTCCCTGTCTACACCAGGAATCAAATCTAAAACCAGATAATTGTGAGCATTAACTGTATAATTGCTAGTTATATGACAGCATGGACATGGGAACTAGTGTCAATCTCTTTCTCTCTCGCTTTAAGTCTAAGGGTGGCGGTCTTGCAGATTTTTTAAATACTGGCTTTTAAGCTTCTTAGAGCGGAGTCTAGGTTCAATTAATTGCCAGCTTTATTTTTTCAGTCAGCTCATCTGCCGTCTTTTTTTAACTTAATTTTCTTGTTCTGATTAAATTCTCAAATCGAATCCTCTTCTTGTTTTAGTAACGTCTACGATTGCAGGCATAAACTGGCGTGTTCTTCATTACGGGCAATCCGAAAATCACAATCAAAATCCTTAACACGGGTCAAAGCACGGGCAGACAATGTACAACAGGGATAGCTCGGTGATTAAGGCGTCCCATGTTCAAATCCCACCACCACAAAGTTGCCCCTGTTGGGCCCTTGAGCAACGCTCTTAACCCTCAACTGCTCAGATGTATAATAAGATAAAAAGCCTTATTAATAAAGTCTCCAGTCACTCTGGATAAGGGCATCGGCCAAATGCTGAAATGTAAATAATTCAATTCAATTCAATTTTATTTGTATAGCGCTTTTAGCAATTGTCATTGCCGCAAAAGCAGCTTTACACAATCAAAAGAATTATTTAAGTTTGTATGAAGTGTGAATGTGTATGAATCAAAATGGTCAGTT
>JAOVVB010079372.1:0-13705 GCA_028570985.1 Heterobranchus longifilis
CCCCCCCCCCCCCCCCCCCACACACACACACACACAAACTGCCAGTCTCATCATTAAACCTTGACTGCTTTGTCTTCTTTGGCGCCCTCGCCTTCTTATTCATGAGGTCATGTGATGCCACCCACTCTGCCTTCACACAATGCACGCCTGTCACGGCCACTTCATTGGCATGCACTGGCACACGTCTCCACGTCTGCACCAAGCGTGTCCTCTGTTTCCTTCCACAATGCACTTCCTGAACCGGTTAAACCAAGATTTGGAAAAAAAAAAAACCTCTTCCTGCTCAGGGATGAAGACAGCTCCTGATGATGAACATCTCAGTGTTTATGGAGGCTGCACAACACGATGATACTCTTAATGTGGAATATAAAACCATCAATGTGTCAAAAAATTTTCATCACAAAAAGTTTTTTAAAACTTGCTGGAAATTTTGCCTGTGAGCATTTCTTCCAGCTCCTTAATCCATTGTTGTAGAAAAGAAGATGCTAAAAAAGTAGTACACCTTTACTAGAAAAATGATATCAACATATTGTACAGTCATGCCAATTAAGGATTTTCACTGAAATAAGTTAAAATGCAATAAAAACAGTGAATATAGTCTCTTGGGATAGACCCCTCCAGGCCTCCCCCTATGGGATAAAGTGGTGGAGAGAATGAATGAATGGATAAATAAATTAATGAATGAGTCACTTGTAACTGCATTAATCAAGATTTTCCTAAGATTCTATAGGTGAGTCAAATAAATTTCGTAAAATTCTCCTTTTCCCTATGTCATGCTGTGGGCGTGTCTCAGGCGTGCACCATCGAATGTAACAGTAGGCAGCAGCATCAGCGACTTTTATGTCATACTATGGGCATGTCACAGTGGTGGCACATATGACTGGCAGAATTAGGCGCTGACAAAATATTGGAGCAGATCGAAGAGCGGCAGCGAGTCGGCCGCACACTGCATTCGCATGTAGTAGTAGAACGCAGAGCCGCGAGGTAACCTCTAGTAAGTCCCATACATATGAACATTCGAGTTACAAAATTTCATACATCGGCCCCATACAGTAAGACAGGCAGAAGAAGTAAGTGACGCCAGCCTGACCTCTAGTATGTTATAAAAATATTAAATTATTATTAAATTATAGTATTTAATTAATTTATTTAGATTAATTAATTCAGTAAACAATTAAATAAACAATAAAAATATTTATAGTTGTAAGCAACAAGGATCGGGCACAAGCACTAGTGCCATCGCTGCCAGGGTGCACCATAAAGACAGGGGGAACAGTGGTCATTTAAAGAAGACATACCAAAACCATTATGACAGAATTTTTGTTAAGACCTCCTGGAAAAAAAAGCATCACACTGTGATGTCACTCAAACATGATGTCACTCAACATGATGTCACTCAGGAAGTTATTAGCCAACTTTAGGCATAAGTTTAAGGCATGATCACAACTCAATCGTTTTGAGTCGTAGAAAAATCTCAGCTAAGGATTTGTAAGGCTACACCTTTTTAACCACGTGCTTAAACCACCATGTGGGTACATAAAAAAAGAAGTATTTTTCTGTCCGTGATGTTGGATCAGGAATGCGAGAATGCCTTCACTTTCGTTTTTGATCATCGTTTATATAAACAAGGCGTGCTGTTGTGCTGCCACGGCTGTAGATATCACCACAGTGCAGTGGATCTGTGATGGTCACCCAGTGTGGTCACCCACTGTGATCATATACCCACTACCAGGGTATTATTATACTATTTTAAAAATTCATTTAGGTTAACCAATTCAGTAAACAATAAAATAAACAATAAAAATAAATATAGTGGCAAGCAATAATGATCAGGCCCAAGCACCAGTGCTATCGCTGCCAGGGTAGACTAGAAAGACATTGGGCAGGCACAGTGGGCATTTAAAGGGGAAATACCCATACCAATATTATGGTATTTTACTTTTAGTTTAAGGCATGATCACAGGGCAAATCGTTTGAGGTATGAAAAATCCCCTCCCAATTCTGCATCCTCACTGTCTTGAGATCATATTTTGTCCAGTTTGGTCGTATAAATTCCCCAGGAGGAGTATATGAAAATAGATGTATGTGGCAAAATCCTGTGTGAGGGCAACCGTGCCACGCCAGGGGTCCTAATCGCTCAGGAGTCTTAATGGCAGCGGATTCCAACCTGTGTGCTGAGTTTCATGACTTTCTTAAGCATGTTAAGAAAGAAAAAATGATAAGAATCCTTAGATTCGCACACTATGACGTCATAGGGTTGATGTCATAGTGCTTGGGCCCTAATAAAACCTATACACCTTATAATTAACAATAACAGCGAGATATTGGTGGCAGCTACTTTATTGTGTCTGTAGTGTGTGTGTGTGTGTGCGCGCTTCCGTTCCTGTGCGCGCGCATTAAAAAATAAAATAAATAAATAAATAAAATAAAATCCCACCCCGCCGCTCTGCTGTCTCCGTGCGCGCTCTCTGTGTCCACGCGCGCTCCCCCTGTCTCCATGCGCGCTCCCGAGGGCAGAGCAAGAGGGAGGGACGGTGCGTGGGCGCGCGCGCGTTACGTGCAGAAACACCGCCACCGCCGCAGCACCGGAGCATTTCTGAGAGGCAGACTCATCATATATGTGTGTGTGTGTGTGTGTGTGTGAGTGAGTGAGAGAGAGAGGTGTGTACGTTTCTCTCTGCTGAACCTTGAGGACGATCCGAGAGCTGCGACTTGTCTCCTCACAGGCGCGCGCGCGCTCATGGTCAATGCGCTCGGGAAGAGAAGGGACGCGATGCGCGCGGACTCGCTTTATCTGTAACGGCTCCGTGATTGATTGACAGATCGATTTGATTTGATACATTGTTGCGTTTAAACAGCATCGGATCGGAAGAAGAAAGAAAGGAACCTTGAAGGACAAAAAGAAGAAGAAAAAAGAAGAAAGGCTCGAGGTAGGTGTGTTTGTAGTGTCCTGTGCGTCATTACGCGATATTACGCGTCATTATGGCTTATTACACGTTATTGCTGATTTGGATCGAGGTCCATCACGGATGGATAGATGTAGGGTTCTGGTGTTCCAGGATGGCTCAGTATCTTCTCTAACCTTTCTAATCCCACCTTTCTAACCAAACATCTCTGTTTTTTATTTATTGTTATTGAATTGATTTTTTGTTTTTTGTTTTTAATATCTGGCACAGGTTTATGAGTTCTTGACTTCATTCAGGTAGGAACGCTGTGAGGTCCTGGAAAAGGTTTCAAACTCATTGATGAGGAACCCACCCCCCTCCTTTTTTTCTCTTTTTTTTTTTTTGAAGAGAGAGAGAAGGTCCTCTTCAGTTTCATTGAAGTTCCTACTACTCAAAATAAAATGCATGTTTGTTTGGGAATGTTCTGGATGTTCATTCGTCTAGCAGGTTTCACAACTCCAACATAAACCACTAAGCTTTCACGCGCACACACACACACACACACGTACACATGTCTGGGCACAGCTTTAATCTCCATTTGAAGCTCGGGATTTGTAACGCTACACCTTTTAACCACGTGCATGGTTACATAAAAAAGAAGTATTTTTATGCCCTTGATGGTGGATCAGGAACGCGAGAACGCCTTCACTTTCGTTTTTGATCATCTTTCATATAAACAGGGCGCATGTTGTGCTGCCATGGCTCACCTCAGTGCTGTAGATTTGTGCCCAAGGTCTCCCGCTGTGATCATATACCCACTACTAGAGTGAGTTCCCCTAGGAACCAGGTTCCTTGTGTCAGGGAGATCTAGGAATCTTTTTCTGCATTACACCCAGTGAGTAGTAGGCAGACCCGACAGATTCTAACGGTACGCATAATTGGAATACCCAGAACTCCTGATGGTCTCATCAACTCCTCAAGTTCATGAAGTGACATCAAAACTATTTGGCTGCTTACAGCATGACTAGCAAAAGGAAAGTGTGTACACTAGTGACCTAAACAAACCTTTAGTTAGAAACTTTGATGGGATTATTTTTTTTTTAGTAAAACTTAAAAAATAGACCACACAAGATAGAACCCTCGAGGAACCTTTTCTGGAAACCTTGATTTTATTGCCTCTTCTTTCTGTTTGAGATGTCCATTTCATCCATCAAGCTTCTAAATAAATCAGCTTTGGAAAGGTAGAATAAGTAGACATCTGATCAGCCTTCACAGGTTCTCAACAGGACGCTTTAGAAAGCTTGTTCCGATATCCATCTGAAGAACCCTTAAGGAACCAGGTTTATCATTGCTGCCTCTCTGTTTTACCTGTCAGTGAAAGGTCTGAGCAGACCGTAAATTATCAAAAGAACGTTTAAGGTACCCGTTGACAGGATATCTCTATAAGTAGAACTGATTTAGATAGTTTGATGAACCATTTAGTTTATATGGGAGGTCTTTCCATCAGCCTGTCTCACTTCCCAATGTCTGTCTCACTTTCACTGAATGTTTTCTTCCATCATCATTTCTCGTCCATGCATTCCTCTCAGTAAAGATTAGAAAGCAAGAACCTTTGAGGAACCTGCTATTCCCAACAGTCTTTTCTCAACTCTGGATCCTGGAGACAGGGTTATATTCTTGACTCGCCATTCGATTCCCGCCGTTTTGTTCTCAGACGGACCACAGATGTGATCTCCTTTACTTCTGGTTCTGTTAGGAGCTGACGAGAGGGTGTGATGTGTGTTGTTAGGACACGGAGTTCAAAGCAGGATCATTGTGAGATAAACACTTTCTTCATCACCCCAGTGCTACACGCAAACACAAACACAAACAAATTTACACACACAGAAAGAACTGACACAAAGACAAATAGAGAGACAGACGTATAGAACAGACAAACAGACACAATGACAGATCTAGAGAGTGACAGACATACAAAACAGACAGACAGACAGATTGAATGACAGGTGACCTACAGACAGACAGACAGTGTGACTGACAAACATACAGGACCAACAGACAGACATCCAGAACAGACAGACAGAACAGCAGACATACAGTACAGGACTGACAGACAGACAGACAGACAGGGAGACACCATGGTCTTGACAGACAGATTGAACAGACATACAGAGTGGCAGATAGAACAAACATACAGAACAGCATACAGACAGAGTGACAGACAGTAAAGAACAGACAAACAGACTTAGAAAGTGACAGACAGACAGAGAAAGAGACACATAGACAGATATAGAGAGTGACAGACAGTCAGAGATACAGAGTGACAGACAGACATACAGACAGAGATACAGCGTGACAGACAGACATACAGAACAGACAGACAGACAGGTGACCTACAGACGGACAAACAGACAGGGTAACTAACATACATTGAGGACCAACATCCAGACATCCAGACAGAGAAGAAAGTCTCAAAAGTAGACCTGAGACAGACATGATGGACAGAGAGACAGACAGAACTGAGAGTCAGACAAATGGACTAAACTGACTAGAGAGAGAGAGACGGGTGATAGTTCTGTGTCTTTCGCGTGTAACAGACTTTGAGACAGCCGTGAATCCGACAGACATTACAGTATCTGGCTAAACCTGCTCTCAGATGGCGCGCGGAGAACCGAGCAGAGAACCGCCTCGCTGATAACAGCTCGACTCTACCGCTCCTGACTCACACACTTGACTCACTCGGTCAATCAATCAGCTGTTAGCATAATGCTGCTAGATAAACACACTACATGAACCCTGTGTGTGTGTATGTGTGTGTGTTTTGGATGCAAGATAAGCATACTAAAAGTTGGTTTGTTTCAAGGATGTGCGGTCACATGAGCGACGTTTGTACATAAACAGCAACTTTCCAGCTTAACACTTCTGTTAAGTGTTCTGTTAACATGGTATTAAAATTAAGATAGTAATAAAATCTAACAAATTAATCACAAGGATACATTTCTAGATTATTATTATTATTATTATTGTTGTTGTTGTTATGATTAGCGGTGCTAGCAAGCTAAGACCAGCTACCATGGTGGTGTTTTTGTGAGTATATGTGGGGTTAATGAAAGAGAGAGAGAGAGAGAGAGAGCTGGGTAAGGAGGAATGGAGGAATGTAGGCTGGGGGTGACAGCACAGCTGCCGCTGCCATTTCTACAGTGTGTTTGTGTCATTTAGAGCTAACGTTACAGTTTAGAGACCAGACCTGACTGACATCTTAAACAACCCCCCTCTCTCTCCTTCTTTATCACACACGTGTCAGAAGAGTCACTTGAATGTGTGTGACGTTTTTCATACCTAAGCACACACAAAACACCCATCCATTTAATTATCTATCCATCCATTCATCCATGTATAAATTCATCCTTCCATTTATTTATTCATCCATCCATCTATAAATTCATCCATCCCTCCATCTAGTTATCAATTCATCCATCCATCAATTCATCCATCCATCCACCCTTCCATTTATTTATCCAACCATCCATCCATCCATCCATCCAGCTATCAACCTATCCTTCCATTTATTTATCCATCTATCCATCCATCCATTTATTTATCCATTTATTCATCTAGCTATCAATTTATTTATCTATCCACCCATTCAGCCATTCATCCATATATTCATGCTTCAATCCATCCATCAATTTATTTATCTATTTATTCATCCATCCTTCCATTTATTTATTCAACCATCCATCCATCCATTCATCCATCCATCCATTTATTCATCCATCCATTTATTTATCCATCCATCCATCCATCCATCCATCCATCCATCCATCCATCCAGCTATCAATCTATCCTTCCATTTATTTATCCAGCCATTCATCCATCCATCTAGCTATCAATTTATTTATCTATCGACCCATTCAGCCATTCATCCATATATCCATGCTTCAATCCATCCATCAATTTATTCATCTATTTATTCATCCATCCATCCATTCCTCCCTCCATTCATTCATTTAATTATCCATCTAAGCTCCACTTCCTGTTTTGAAGTCATGCTCTATTTTCTTTTTCATTCCATTCTAAACTCTATCTGCGTTTATTTTCTTTTATAGGAATCACGTGTGTTTAATGATTACTAAACTAAACCATGAAGTATTGTGGAAATACACACCCAGGTCATGAACACAGCGAGAGGCTGATGGAGAGGAACAGAGAAAGAGAAAGAGGGGAATGAGGGAGTCGGATAATGGTTCCAGTGAAAGCAGAAAGGAACTAAGCAGCTGAGTGAGCGTCATGTATTAATGGACTGATGTAAAGAATTTGTTCGATGAATGAGTTTGAACTAAAAAAAAACTGAGTCATGGAGTGTAAACAAATTACCAGCTGGGAAAGAAAAAAAAAACTAAACGAAAGTAAACAATACTAAACAAAATGAAATAGAATAAACCTAATATATTACTACTATTATTAATAAGAAAGTTATTCTGAAATAATAAGTATTATTGTTACTATAAAGTATTTATTTATTTAAACTTGTTTATATTAAAATAACAAAAACATAAATCATTGGATTGAGTTATTTTAGCGTATTCAGCAGCTTAATCCCTGGTTATTATTATTATTATTATTATTATTATTATTATTATTATTATTTTCCTTTAATAAAGTGAACTGAAATCAGAATAAATTCCCAGGGCACATGCATTTGACCACTTTGAACACGGTGATTTTTGCAAAACTCCAGTGCGCGCGCACACACACACACACACACACACACACACACACACACACAGAGGGGATGGTGTACAGATAGGGCCACGTTGCTGAATTGACTATAAATAAACACAGAGATTATTTACAGCTCTACTCCAGACTATTGCACAAGCTCCGAGCCCTGGAGCCCCCGGGGTTTTTACTGCTGCCCCTCTGCTGTATACGGTTTCACATGTTCATGCAGCTCAGGCTGGGGCTGGGGCTCGGGGCTCAGAGTGGAAATTTCCACTCCACACTCAGCCAGCTTCCTTTGTTCCGCAGCACGCTGGAAGTCGGCTCGACCGCGGCTGCAGCCAAGAGCAGGAGGAAAGCAGGGTGCGAGTGAGAGGAATCAGACTCTAAATATAAAAGCGCTCATTAGGGCTGATGAGATTATTCTGATATCATGATAAATCAGGTACAGCACACTGTTCTGGGACATCACGATATTGTTTTATTTATCATTTTACAATAAATCTAGAAGCAGTGGATTTAATGGTAAAAACTGTAAAAGGCTCGCAACGTTGCTTCTTTTTTTTTTTTTTACAGTTTTAAACAGTAGTTTTATTCAAAAAAAAACTTTAAAAATGGAAATACATTTAATTTTGCAAGTTTAAAATAAATCTACATTGAAAGCATTATGCTTGCACACTATTTATTTATTTATTATTTAGTTATTTATTATGCGAACATGTATTTATTTATGTCTTATTTTATTTATTAATTATATTATGATTATTTATTATATTTATATACTTTCTCCCATGTATTCATTTCTATTTTTTCTGTTTTTATTTCATCAAACTGACATAATTTTATAATTTCATTCATTTTCCTTTTTTTCCTAATTTAGAAAAAAATTGAGAATTTAGAAAACAAGAACAATCATCTTGTTTTTATTTATTTATTTATATTTTATTATAAAAAATTTTTATGGTTGTTAAGGAGACAAAACTTTATACTCTGCTAACACACTCTTTATTATTATTATTATGATGATTATTATTATTATTATTATTATTATGAAGAAGAAGAATTGCCCAATTTCCAGATTAGCTCATCACTTCCTCTTTCCTAACCACGGTATTTTTTGTGATGTTTTTTTCTTCTTTCGGTCAGTTTCCGTCACCAGGAAATAACTCATCGTGAACTTGTGACTGGACGTCTTCAGAAAAGTGACCGACCTCATGACCTGCAGGCCCAATCGGAATTCCCGAACCGTGCCCGCCGATGGCGTATTAAGGTCTGCAGGACTTCGGAATCCTGGGGGTGGAGCCAGATTTTGAGAATGAGTTCAGTGTGTTGTTGGTCTGGTTCAGGTTCAGAGCTTATCGACGTGTTGAGAGCAAAGCGCAAACAAACAGGCAAAGATTAGGGGAAAGGACAAATAACCGTCTTTCAGGCTCACACGCGACCTCGCAACTGGGAATAGCGTTTATTTTGATCTTCAGCTAACAGTTCTGATGTTTGAACTGTAGAGTCTAAGGCTGCGTTTACATCACCAGCCTGAGGTCACTCAAATCCGATTTTTCACCCTGATGTGACACAGATCTGATTGGCTAGGGCTGTGGAGGATCTGAGTCACTTCCGAGGAACTAATGCGACTTTTTGCCCCTGCACATGCGTAGAATGCTCGCTGACATCATCAGTCAGCACCTTAAGCACTGGGATTTCACTGCAGAGCCAGTAACAGCTGCTAAAGCGAGGCGCCTGGCTTTCTTTCTTCTTCTGGGCCTCAAGAAATACAGGCGACTAACTGCTCGCCGTCCTCCAGAGCGAAACCCCAAGCAGATTTCTTTGTGCTAAAATCGCATCCATTATTTGAAATGAATGATCGGTCGCACGAATATGACGTGTTTTAACCCGGGCGACGTGAGCAAGGACGTCTCGATAAAAGTCGATTTGAGATTAGGAAGGCTTACCGCCATGCCACGCTGACCAAAACGTAATCAGAAATATACAACATGGTTTGTAATATGAACAGAATCAAATTTTTGACCAGTATAACGCATCAAATTAAGAAGTTTTGATGAAAGTTTTAGATGAAATGTTGTGATGTTGTTTCAGATGTGACCTCACAAGGATAGGGTGTGGGGTGGAGGGGTTGTCAAATACGAGTTCTGAGAAACGCCTCTGTGTTTGTTTTCCTTAGTCGAAGGTCAGGATAGACGAGTTACGCCCTTCGGGGGAATGCAGTGAGATGTTAAGCAAGGGGTCACGACCCCATGAGGAGTCACTTGATTTACAAACGGTGTGGAGGGAGAAAGTGAATCAGGAGTACACAAATAATTAAGTGTTTTAAAAATTTACTCTTTGACCTTCTTTTTTATTATTAAGTTTTTTATTGAGTATACCAGGGTGACGTGACCAAACCTTTACCAAATATCCTTACAACCACATTGAAGTAATCATTAAGTGCTAAGCAAGAGGATGCACGTTTAGCATCATGTAACTACTTAATGATTTATTCCAAAAATCCACAAAATGCTATAAAACCTCAGGTTGAAACAAAAGCATCTGTGGATGAAAAAACATACATGGTAAAACAGTTTTGCGCATGTGTGTGTACCGTGTTTACAGATGAAATATTCCTGATGTTGTGGATGTTAGCATGACGGTTTCTGCTCCACATGGGTGCTACGCGGTTGGTCCACGGTGTTTATTATCATTATTATTAGCTGTTATGGGAAAACAAGACAAAAAAAAAAATATTGTGTCAAAGAACAGAACTGATCCGAGTACAGGACAGTTTAATTGTTGTTGTTCAAGAGAGCAGCAGGAAAGTGTTAAAGGTCAGAGAGAGAGAAAGAGAGAGGGAGAGAGAGAGAGAGAGAGAGAGCGCTTGGGAATGTTGTCATTAAGCTCAGCTGTCTTAACTCTTACTGTCTTTTTTTTCTTTTTACTCAATCTAGCCATTTCTATCTTTGATACGTTGATACATATTTCCGGCTGTAATTTCAGCTCATTTCAAATCCATTATTGTTTGCTTTCTGATCATATCATATCACACATGATAGGTGTGTTTAGGAAGGAAACACACACCGTGGCCGCCCAAGCAGCGTGAAAGAGTCTCAGTGAGTTGTAAATCAGGAGCAGCTTATTGAAAAGGGCACTTCTGTTCCGCAATCAGTTCTGGGTAAAAGGGTGCGTGAAGGTGAAAAAGCATCATGGGGGATATGTGTTGAGGATTAGTTCGGCATCATGTTACTCGAAGTAGATGTTTAATGGATGTTTGGGAAATCCGTTAAAACTCATGAGGTCGCTTGGGGGAAGTAAGTGCAATGAAGTTAAGAGCCAGTACAAGATCATTAATTAAGCAGTTAAACACTTGCCAGTGTGCTGGTACAGGAAAATAATCAATGTTGTTATGCCGCAATGAAATGGCATTATCGTATCTTTAAGAATGTTGATTATTTTCCTATAACAGCGTGTCCTAGAGTGTTTGATTCTTCATACAATGTGATAATTGGACTATTATTCAATAACATATAGTATAATTCAATAACATACAGTGTATTGAGATATCTATTGTAATGTACTGTGTATTATAATTTACTTTTAAAATTAATGAAGTTCTGTGCTGTTTTAGAAAATGAATGTGACCAATCAGGATTCAGAATTCAGCAGCACTGTGGCGTAAACAGATTATATATTCAAGGGCTGTAACATGACATTCTTCTTGACCAGTTCCACTTCTTTCATGGCTGAAAAAACTTCAAGGTACTTTCGAGGGGTTCTTTACGTGCACTTATTTATGTTCCAAGTCATGTTTTGACTCCTTTGTCCCTCTGGAGTGGCGACTAAAGGGGTTTTCCCCTTCATGTTACGGGAAAACACTGGTATTGTTTATGGACAGCAACTCGAGACACGTGGGACATGCCGCGGAGATAACGTTCGTACGTTGGAATGCGGTACTGCAGCAGCCCTTGCCTGTTATGTAATACAGCAAAGGAAGCAGCAAGAAGAAGTAGGAGGAGGAGGATGGAAAAGGAGCTCTCCATTTCAAACAGGAATCAGCTATCCACAACTGGACCTTGAGGGCTCTTTTGAACCCTTGTGGTTTTTGTTGTCAGTCTGTAAGAGAACTTCTTTCTTTTTTACAATCTAATTCATGAGCATCCAGGGACATGTGGTGTACTCGACAAGCGCTCAAGATAAAAACCTCTGCTCCTTGATTACTCCACAAAGTTACTTTAAGTTCCCACCCTGAGTAAGTCATTAAACCAAGAACTTCAAGTCCCTCTAGAGCAGAGATAGAGGGTCTTTGAAAGGCCCGCCCCCACATCGTCGACTTGACAAGAGTGAGAGAATGTGACTCATTGCACCTACTCAAAGCAAACTCCCGCTGGGGAAGTTATCAGTCCTGGTTGGTGAAAAAAGTTGCCACTGAAGACAGCAAGTCAAAAAGAGTGAATGATCCGTAGCTGTGGATCAAACAGTGAATAGACTGATAAATAGTCTCTAGAAATACCGTTTTTCTGGGGTATTTCCTGCTTCTTTGGATTTGAAAGTGAACAACTTGACATCTGGTTTAAAGGCGGCTTTGTAGTCAGGGTTGTAAGCCACAGCAGGATGGAGGCTCTCTGGTGCTCTCCGCCGTGATAAACCCTGATGGTGACTGGCAGAAATAAGAACATCAGGTCAAGGGGTAGAAAGGGATCTGCCATTTCAAGTTTCAGATTCCGGGAATTAGTTGCTCAGGCCTTGGGGAGAGTTTTCTTGTGCGTCTTGCTCACGCCCTGTGGTCAGCCGGTTGAACTGACAATTACACCTGGACCTTTGTACTTTATTTATTAAACCTATTTTTAGCCTCGCTGGCATTTAATTGGTTTAAAAGCAAACAGATTAAATGCCAGCAAGATCATTTATCTCCTTTATCCTAATCAGGACATTATGTCTGTATCCATACAGTCACAGTGAAAAAAAAATGTTCCACTAAGCAGTTCTAGATGAATGATGGATTCAGATACGTTTAACTAAGCAATCAAGAAGACAGAAAGCTCAGAAATAGGAACTGCTAGAGTACTATTTGGAACTTTTACTGCAACTTTTACAGAATCTTTCCTACCAGGTACCTACTGTACCTAAAGGCAGGTTTCTTTCACCTGTGTAAGCTCAAGCAATATAGATGGAAGCAGTTCAACGAGAAAGCCATAAGATTGTTAAATGATGTACCAGGGTGTTCTCATTCTAGGTTTGTTTTTACCAAATGAACCTTGGTTTCTTTAAAAACATGTCAGTAAGCGGCTCAGCTTTCTGAATGGCTGTGAAATGTGTGTCTGTCATCTCTGTAATGGACTGTCTCTTCATCTGGGTGTATTCCCATCTCATGTCCAGTGTTCCCAGGGTTGGACATCCACCAGGGTTCTAATTAGCAGGGAGTTGTTACTGAAGATGAAGGAATGTTTAACATTCATTTATTGGTCCAATGATGGACCAGGCCTCTTCTTATTTATGTGTAGTGAATTTACTTGGATTGTCAGGCCCACCCAGGTGTCTACTCAACCTGGAGATCCACCAACTAACTTCTTGGCAGATTGTACCTGAAACATTAACTCAGAGACCCAGTAACCAAGAATTCAGGTTATGATCTGGAGAGCACGTCCTTCCTTTTGCTTTTATCTTTAGGTAGCCTTGAACTTGTTCAACTCTACTTGGCTATCTTTATTTCTACCTTGTTAAAGTAAACATTTTCCAGTTCCTTGTCTTTTTATAGAGCTGTGGTTTGGCAAGGCTGCTCGATGTTCTTGTTGCATTCGTGCGGGTAATAGTTGCACAAATTTTGCTTGCACAGCTTGTCCTCAATGCTTCATGATGCATTTGCGGCGTCGAGCTGGCAACCGGACCATGCAAATAACTGACACAGAAACGGCGGATGTATAGCCGGGCGGCACATAGACAGAACCATCCATCCATCCATCCATCCATCCATGTAGAACCAAAGTTATAGCAGTTAGTTTTACTGCTATGGAAATACAGGTAGATGGAGGGAGACGAAGGTTAATAGTTTGGATTAATAGAATAATAGAAGTGAAATTAATAGAAATATCAAATAAATAAAAATATTGTGT
>JAOVVB010079383.1:0-13705 GCA_028570985.1 Heterobranchus longifilis
ATATCTTATGAAATATGATGTTTTACGGCACATGACACATGACGGTCGAGATTTTAAACGTGATTAACGTTGTGAAACGGGACTACTTCGTTTCGCTTAGGCAACAAAACGACTTTGACCTTGTTTAGGAAAAAACAACAGGGATTGGGTTAAAATCCATACTTCCGTGTTATAAATAAAGATGAAAAATACTTGACGTAGTGACGTAGAACATGACGTAGGACATCACATATCTATGTACAGGAGTTTATTTACAGGTTAACTTAAAATAACAATGTTAATTTTTAGTCTCAAACAGGACACGAACAGCGGTCTCATGGGTGAAAGTCCTGTGTTTGCTTGACCCATCCACCACCCCTCCCTCCTCCCCTAAACAGGCTTTTCAGTCTTTTATATTACGTCACTTCACTTCCTCCCGTCATAATTAGTACGACCATTAGAGGTCGCCGACTACAAACAAAATGACAATGTGGCACGTAATAAGCTGCGCCTCCTGGCTCACAACTACATGTGTTATCTATGAATTAGAGTGCATTATTTTTTCATAGAAATGACTACAGTAACAGTGAATGAGAACAGCCTGGGCTGCCAGTCCCACTCTGATACAGATCATATCAATTGTTTTAAAACATCTGCCAATTTGACACAAAACAAAATGAATACTGTTTGCAGCCGCCGCTCAGTGAAGATTGGCTAATGAGCCAACCCATTGAAGCCCGTTCTCCGGGTCTCCAGCTGCTCTGAAACACACATCAAGCACTCTCTCTCTGCAGTCTGGCCTCGCCATCATAAGCTGAAGAAAGCGAGGAGCGCAGCTTATCTGGGGGGGGGGCGCGCCGGTTCACTCGGCTGATAACACTGCAAACAAGAAAGGAGGCATGACCCGGACTGAACTCTGCCAGGGCTCAGCGTGAGGGTCGGCTGAAAACCATCAAATTAAAATACGCTGAAGGAAAGTTTATGCTGAGCGAATGTGGGCTCGAAGGCAGCTTTAAACGGATGCATTTGTCTCTTTTAAGGGATTGAATATTTGACGTTTAGTAACAGGATGGTTTCTGGAACCACTGTTGGCATCTTGGTGATGATAGTGGCTTTGACTTTGGCAAAAAAAAAAAAGGCCTGAACTTAAATAACCGTCTGCATTTTTCATTCTTAGGAAATACAAACAGACAGTTGAGACTATTTTCTCTGGAATAAAAAGCTTCATTAACGCCTGACAAAAGGCTCCAGGGCATGTTTTTATTTTAAATAAAGAGTCTCTTTTCCTTCAGTGGTTCTTATTCACACGTCGGCTGTTTTTAGCTCAGAGACAAAGGAAGGCATCAAAAAACTCTCTGGAAAGCAATTTCACACATATGATTACTCATGTGCCATCAGAATGCCATGAAAATGTTGAAGACATCAGCAAAATGAGGAAAGTTGGCGAATCAGGAAACAGCGTGAGATTAAACACAGTAGCAGCCCAGTCGGTGGAATAAAATGTCGGCTTTGTACATTTCTGCAAATCACAGATATGTTGCATTTGTACGTTTCATACGTTTCCTATCAAGGTTTCTAAAGTGATGTAGTTCAGATCACATGTATATGAGCTGAGTTTCTCAACAGGAGGATTATTTTTGGGAGAGATTTGGAGAGATCTTTGTGAGCTGAAGATTGACAGGCAAGGGCGGAGAGAGAAAGGGGATGACACGCAGCAAAGGGCCGCAGGTCGGAATTGAACCCGGGCCGCTTTCTGGATTAAGTGTTAGTGTCCAAACAAACTGAGGGAATTAAAAATAAACCTGCTTCAGATAAAGGCCTGGTACCCTCTGCAGCTGAGATAAATAAAGGACCCGGTCACTATTTGAGGAAATACGTTGGAAAACTGTTGCATGTACAAACTGATGAATATGACAAACAATTCACCAAACTGACCCAGAAATATAAGCTACATTACTATTGTACAGTATGGTGTGCACATGTACACGTTTTGTCTTTACAAAATGTTTAGGGTGGATTTTAGTTGTTTTCAATGAAAAAGAAAAAAGAAAATCTTTTGCATTCACTTTGCTGTAGATTGTCAAGTTATATTTTCCCACATTGAGTTTGATTTTGGAATTTAACTTTTCATTTGTGACCAAACACCAGAACTAAAGTTAAATGTTTTTAAGTTAATTGTTCAGTTATACTGTCTTGATTTGCCAACATGAACACCTATATGCATCTTTGACTTTGACCCGGGAGGCTGGTCTTCATGTCCCGTTCAAAAATAAAACTAAACGGTGTGTTATTTTAACTTTAGATAACAAACGACACTACTTCACATTCTGTGTCATGTGAAGTCATGTAGGTATAGTATGCACAGAACTGAAGTAACGTAACAAATGTATTGTTCTTAACCTAAACCACGATCTTTTTCCAACCCTAACCAAGTAGGTTTGTTGCCTAAACCTAACCAAACTGTGACTATTTCACAACATTAATGACGTGTTTAAAACCACAACCGTTACATTTAGTTATGAGGACAGAAAACGCTCCTGTGGGTCGTATTTACAAACACCTTATGTGCTCATATATGAGAAATACTGAATAATGTTTTAGTAGTCAAAAGTAGTAAAATTTAAATCTATAGAGCCTGAATCAGCCCTATTAAATATAAACCAAATGGTAGTTTTATATCGAAATATATATGTCGACAAGAAATAAAACTCTGTGACAAACTAGATAAGGTTATGTTGAAAATGGCTTCCTTCATAACTCTGTGTTATCTCCCCTATACGCTGTAAGCTGTAGCAAAATGTTTGCACTGCAGATGAAAAAGAATTTAGTCCAGTGATGCTCGGCCTGAGGGAGCAGATGACTTCCTGTTTCTTTAAGGATGAGGCACCATAAAAATGCAGTCACATTTTTCTCAGATGGCCTATTTAGACTTTCTTATTATTGACTGTACTGTTGTATGACAGGTTGTATTTCAGTGTGATATACTTGCATTTAGGATTTCAGAGCAGCAGGTAAAGAAAAGACACATAATAACCATCAGCCTGGTGAACCATCAGCTTATCCCACTTGTCACTGACCTTTATATAGATGGAGCCTGCAATCCTGCTCCTATAACCTCTGTTCCACTAGCTAATGTAGCTCATTGTATTTTTCCTTAAATGTATTATTATTTATGAAAATCTCAGACATGTTTTCTGTCCATATTCCAAGGTGATAGAGTATCTACGAGTATACTAGACCATAAAACCTGAGCGCTGTGTCATTTTAACAAAGGTCGCAAAAACCAGCAGCCGAGTGGGAACAATATTGGCATTAGTCTTATAGTTACAAGTCAGAGGAATTTTTGACAGCTTCGATATATCCCACTTATCTGTAAAAATGACTGTCAAACTGGTTAGCCACTATCTGCAGTTGAATGTAAACAAAATGCAACATTAATACTGATACATCCAATCAAGCTAATCTGAAAGCTAATTAAAAAGAAGCTAGCTAGTCTCACACATCTGTTTAGCCAATATATGGTTTACAACAAGTCCAACTAAGTCTGTTCCTACCCTCTGATGCGACTCATACACATACTAAATCAGCGCCCCTAGCGGTGACAGGAAATACAACCCACAGGAGTGTTTTCCGTCCTCATACCTAAACGTAATGGCCGCGGTTCGAAACACATTGTTGTGAAATGGTCGCAGTTTGGTTAGGTTTAGGCAACAAAACTACTTTGATAAGTTACAAAAAGGTTGTGGTTTGGGTTAAAAACAGTACATTTATTACGTTACTTTACTACGTACATGGCGCAGAATGTGGCGTGGTTCCGGTTGTTACTCACAGTTCGGGACACAAACATCGGTCTCCTGGGTCAAAGTCCTGTATTTGATTGATCCATCCATCACCCCTCCTGCCCACCATAAACAGTCTTTCTCGCTCTTAATACTATGTTACATGACTTCCTGCTTTCCTCCCATCATAATTACTACAGCCACTAGAGGGCACCGCCTAACAACAAATGTAAATATGGGTCAGAATTGATGCTTGTACAAATGACAAGTGGTGTTTTTTTGGTGGAGGACAGTCTCTATATGACATAACCACCCAATCAGCAGAATAAATGTTGGCATTGTAAATTTCTGCAAATCACGGATGCTCATATACCTGTGATCTGAAGTACGTCACTTTAGAAACTATATATGTATAAAATGTACAAATGTTACATATCCGTGGTTTGAAGAAACAAACAATGCCAATATTTTATTCTGGTGACTGGACTGCACATAACATAGCAGCTAATTTTCCATTCAGTTGAATGCAGCATTAGCCTTTGGCACAGATGATCATTGTATTATCATGTTAAACCATAAAGTGCTTATATTTAATTTAGATATAGTTGAAAAAAAGTAGAGAAACCAAGACATCATGTCTCAGAAAGAACAGATTTCATGAAGAAGTCTGCAGTGAAAAAGGTTTCTAGTTGTCTTTTCCTTGTCGGGGAGGATCCAATGACTACTGCAATCAATTTGAACAACGCCTTTTATTTCGGCATCTTTGAAAACTACTCCATGAACGGCAGTTTCAGACTGAAGAATGAAGAAAAATGTAAATATTCAGGATGGATGTTAGGAAGGAAGTACAGAGCACTAAGCGTGAACACACAGGGCTGCATCACATAATGTCACCTGGGCCATATTATTATTATTCATTGATCAGCATCATCATCCACTGGCTCGTACCTGATCAGTGTCATCATCCGATCACCTGTAAGGCTCATTTATGCTCCCTTTACGTACGAAAATAGGCACGTTCATTTCAAACGATGTCACTGTCCACATACTTCCATGCGTCCTTTACGTTGGCAATAGATGTTAATCAATACATCCACCAGAGGGCAACAAACATGGCGACGGTGAAGGAGGCAGGCCCCCAGGAACAGTGTCGGGCATTGAAGCCAGTTTGACATAGTGGCCAAACGGTGGGATTACAACAACCAGGTCTGTCAGGTGATGCCATTGGGCCCAAAAAGACTTGAGCGTAACAACCCCCGCGAAGTGTCTGATAACATTTGGAAAGTCTAGAAGATTAAATCACACAGTCCTCCAGAGCAAAACGACAGCAGTTTTCGTTTGTTCAAACAGCAATTATGACCCTCGTTGACATTTTATTGTTAGGCGGTGCCCTCTAGTGTTCGTAGATATTATCACGGCAGAAAGTAGGAAGTCACGTAACATATTTAGAGCGAGAAACACGTTTAGGGCGGGCAGGAGGGGTGGTGGACGTGTCAAACAAACACAGGACTTTCACACAGGAGACCGGTGTTCGTGTCCTGTTTGAAAAAAAAATTAAACAGCGAGTTGTTTTTAACTTAACATAACAAAGAATTCAGGGAAAAAAAACACTGATCACCCAGTGCAAGGCTCAAAAGAGGTGCCGGAGCTACACAAACAAATTAAAAATGTAACAAGAAGAAGCATCCGCACACTCAAATCTGTGCAAAGATCGTGTTTTACTTAACATAACAAATTGTAACAAATATACCGATTTTAACCCAAACCACAACCTTTTTTTCTAACCCTACCAAGTTGTTTTATTGCCAGACAACGTTAATTTTTACAACGTTAATGGCATGTTTAAAACCACCAATGTAACGATTAGGTATGAGGGCAAAAAACGCTCATATGGGTCGTATTAGAGAGTAGGAACAAACAACAAATATGGTCGTATGGTTTGGAGGACTTGTTAAATCATTTAATTCCCATTCAAGTTAGCCGGAGCACTAAACCAGAAGTAGCTGGCTCTGTCGGTGGAAGTCGCCTGCTCTATGGGCCACACAGTGCGGAAGCAGTGCCGTTCATCCAGGGATTTTTAGAGGCAGCAGTTGAACTTTTTTGGCTTCATGCACCACTGAGGAGCTCCGCCTCAAACGCTGTATCCAGGTTTCTTTATACATCCATGGGAGGAAGTTGTAATAATGTACCTCTTTAGAAAGAGGCAAAAGTGGAGGCAGCGTTGTAGCGGTGGTCTTTGAGCCCATTAAATACATCAATATAAAAAGCATTTCTATATATTAAATCATGTATTAAACATATCGCCATTCTGTTCCACTATTTTTCAAATTTCTTTGTCTTTGCCGTGTCTCTCTTGAACTATTGGCTACACTGCCCCCACGATTTCCAGTGGTACTGCTCTGTTTAGTCCGTATCCGTAAGCTTTCAGAGAACGTGCAGATATACGGACGAATTGAACACAGAGTGCGTACAGAAGCGTCCGGCTCTGTATCTAAAGTTGAGCATAAATGAGCCTTTAGGTTACTTTGACTTCAAAATGTGTGCATTATGCACTCCTATGTCAAAGTAATGGTTTGCTTTCTCAAAATGTTTTCGACTAATACCGTTTATGATCTGATGATTGTGTTTTTCACTAAGTGAATTTCTGTTGCCCGTTTCTGTATTCATCCGATCATCATGTGTAACCCTGTGCATCATTTCCTTCCCTTTACTTTTGGTTTCTGTGGTCGCTTCTCTGAGAATCATTCGACACGTTCTGTGGAGCAGAAGAACAAAATAAAAGCTCACTCATAGTAGCACAAATTTACACACACAGCACACTTGGAGAGAATGCAAAGACCTCGGGCCCAACAGAACAACAACAACAACAACAACAACAAGAAAACAAAAAGAAAGCCGATGTGTGTTTGTGTGTAACATCTGAGCTCAGCAGGAGAGACGAGTACAGGAAGGAGGAGGCATCAAAACAAAACCAGCTTGTTCTCCACAGGTGAACATTGTATACATTGCTGTACATGCTAACTCAATGAATCCTTTAACATTATTTTTTTTTGCCCTTTTAGTATAAAAACACATACCGATGTACATTATAAAAAAAGGCTTTCCTTTTTGCAAAAGAGCACTGTTTCTCTTTCGTCGGCGTGTATCGTCTGATGATGCGCACCAACGAGGTGATGTATACATTATTTACAAATACAACCATATAAAAATTTGTATTTCTCTTGTGTACATGTATTCAAAAAACAAATACATCAGATAGGTTCAATTTTGTTGTGAAATAGTTGTGAAAGTCCTTTAATATACAGCGACAGAGAAGCTGAGAGACAGGTTGAGAGAAGGTCGGTACACCTGACTCTTAAAAAGGATGTGACACTTGAAACAACAGAAGATAAATATAAATAAATCCTATGCGCTACTGTGAGTGTGTTCAGGAGTTATCACAAGCCACTGTGTCAAAAGGTCTAGTTTCTTGTGTTGTCACGCAAGATCTTTACATTTTTACACACTAAGTAATTGCATCTTTAAAAAAAAAGGCAGATATGTTCATCAGAAATGTTTCCATATTGGCTGCTGCAAATTCAACTCCATCTCCAAATAAGAACGTTGATGTTGGACGATTCTGCGAAACATTCAGAAGCCCCTTGCACACATTCACCGCAACTCTGAACTTATCTAGACATGAGAACCACCCGTTTCTGCCGAGCTCATGTTTCATTTGCTCTGGCACATACGTCTGGCCCTTCTCCCGTTCAAACAGATTTCCAGTCGTCCAGGACTTAATCGACCCAATCACAACCGTTTAATAAGGCGTGGGTTTAAGACGATGACTGAAAGAGGAGCGTCATGCTAGAATGTAGTTACAGAACGTCCGTCCCGCGTAACGCACCAGGCTCACGAAACTCGGATCAAACTGTCAAACTAGACAGTGCTGATCAAATATGAATCAGGATTCTGTTACTGTATTGCCTATTTCTTGCCTCAAATGCTTTCATAAATACATTTTAGTGTTCTGTTTAGCTGTAATTTGAGAAAGTTTGTGACCTGCTTCAAAACAGAGCAAGCACCATCCCAACCTGCATGTGTGGCTCAGCACGTTGCTCTGATTGGTTGTAGGTCACATTTTGTTTTATTTTTGTTCAATTAGGTCTGCGCCACTGATGCCAGGCTAACACGGAGGAGCTGTATGTGTCCGAATCAGTCGGCCCGGACATTAAACAGACTTTACCCTGCCAGATCCCTAGTACAAAGTCTGTGTAATGTTTGATTGAGCCCATGGCATTGTCTGGAGAATTCATAGCGAGTGAGTGGGCATGTTGATAACGTTTTTATCTTGCTGCTGGTGTGAAACTGTAAGAAAACAAATATCTGAGGGTGAAGAAGAAGGGTCATTTATACGGCAGCAAAAATGTGTAACTGGAGAGACGACGAGATTCAGGAACTTTTATCGGTAAGGGCTGACGTTGAAAGAGACGCGGTTATTTCGAACCAAATTACAAATTGGCTACCTGACCGCGGTGTAATGCGCGTCATGTCGTGGGCTGTCTTGTCAAACCGGTCTCCACCTAGAACACAGTCAATGAATGAACGTGCTTTGAACATCTTGAGACACCAAATTTGAACCTGTTAAAGTTGAAAAACAAGTGTGCAAAGATATAAAGATCTTAACATGTTGGAGAAACTAGATGTTTTTGGTCAAGTAGCCTGTGATAAGCAGTGGAAATCAGAGACCATCAGTGCCATAATCTGTCTGTTAAACTCCACAGGGATCACACGTTCGTCACTTCAAACATTAACAGAAACACATACATGTTTTCACACAGAATATTCGATCATAAAAAGCAAACGTAACAAGAGCAGCATCCCAAACTGGGGAAGCTAAAGTGGCAAATCGAAAAAATAAGATCCTTTTGCAGAGTCAGGTGCTGACAGCGGGGGGGCGCTACAGTCAGATGTGGCTGAAGGTCTTTGCATTCACACAGAGGGAGAGATTTGTGACTGGGATGAAACGGAACTGAAATCAGAGATTATGTTACTCGTTGATGCCAAAGAAAGTCTGTGTGATGTGCTTCTTCTTGCCACAAGTGCATCGACATAAGGCACAGGCACAGTTCCCCTCTTTCAACAGAGTGGCTCGCATTAGTTTGTTTGTCCTTTTTTTTTTAAAATGTCCCAGTGCAAGAAACAAGTAGGGTGACCACCGCTGAGGTTCCAGCAGCTTACATTGTGACACATGTTCTGTTTTCTGTGATCAAAGAGTCATAACAGGATGTAGAGTTGTTTTTATAAGAGCGGTAGGAGGGTGATGCTGTTTTGGCAGGAAGAGATGAACAAAACAAGAACACCGACAGTCATTATGTGAAATTAAATTTAAAATCAAAGGATTACATCAAATAAAAACAAGAAAAAACATCTAACAGACCAGTGTTTGAGGTTTGTGTGGCAGCACTTGTGCCATGTTCACATCGTATCACAAGAAGAGTAACAGTGCGTTCACACCGACAGCGCGAATTGCGCAGCGAGATTACAAAGTCAATGCAAAGACACAAATAGACGAATGAAATTCGCATCATTCGCCATGTCGTGAAAGCCTATCAGCCTCGAGATTCTCCTGCTAGCATAGCCCGGATCCATCTGAAAGTTGTCTTGCGGACAGACCTGACAAAGCATGAATTCAGACTTTTTACAAATCTTCATCATGCTGTAGTTATTTCAACATTCTTTTGATCTGTTGCGCTGGAACGAGCGGCCATCCTAGCGCAACATTACTTCCTGAAGAAAGTAGTGAAATTCACCGAGCTGTGTGTTCCTCCAGATGATGTTATGAATCCAGAAAGAACGTGCTATAAAGCAGCAATAGTGGTTATTTTGGCCATGGTTGATGATGGAAGGAAACTTTGTTGGTGCCTACAGCTCTGCACCGGTGCGAGTACGTGAGTAATGTTTATATATGCCAATATGATCCCGCGATCAAACTCGCGCGAGTAACGCAAAGCGAAATTTCGCAGTTGGTCTGACGGTGAAGCTGTGTTCACATTACCGGCCATCAGGTCACCGTTGATGTTGCTCAAGCACTCGTTTCGTTTCCGCATTACATCTCCGTGTGCACCACAATACAGAAGAAGCTAACATAGCATCAGCTAACTTAGCTAAATAACACAGTAGCAGAGACGAGGAAATGATGAAGTAAAAACAGAAGATGGGTTGATGCTTCACCTCGTCATTGGAGCGCTGAAAAAAGTTGAGGTCAGCTCAACTTTTTTTGGAGGCCGTCACAGAGCGACAAGTGTCGACCGTCAGTTTGTAGCGCCATATCGCCGGCTTCCATTGAAAATGACTTGTAGCCTGTTGCCGTGTCGCCGCTAATGTGAACACAGTGTAATGGGGTATTCAGACCAGACGCGAATAAAATAATCTACTCGCTTAATTTGTGTGAGTTTGGACGCTGGAATCTTCTGTTTTGACTCGCTTCATTCGCGCGATGACTCGCAATGCTCGCCAATTTGCTTCATCGCGCCACGTCATCAAAGCCGCCCAATTCGCATCATTCGCATTACCCGACCGGAACTCGCGTCCAATCGCGTCTTTACATTGACTTTATATGTAATTTATTCACGCCTGGTGTGAATACGAAGTAAGACCAGAGCAGCATCTCTCGGGTACAACATGGAAACAATCAGATGCTTAACGTGTTCAGAAGTCAAAATCCAAATTAGCGAGATACTGTAGAAGAACTTAAGAAATAATTCCCACGAATGAGTTTCTGCTAGCACTGGGAAGCTAATTTGAATGTTTTTTCCCAGCTGGTTGATTGTGATAAGATGTGAACACAGCATGAGTCATAAGCCTCTTTCACACAGAGATTCTGCAATACAACCACAACAACAGATCCGCCATTACACCGGCTTTGCTTTTTCATATGGAACCAAACAACGCCCCAGTGTGTGATTTTAGATAGCATGCCGGCATTTCGGGGGCAAAAGACACGTGACGTTAAACACAACAGCGTTGGCGGCGCAACATTCCCACATCTTTTGAACTGAAATCAACCAATAATTTGAAAGTTTAGTTGGACATTTTTCCACCGTCACTCTTAAGCATTAAGTTTCTTTTTTTTTCACAAAACCTGAATGTGGTTGATGTATTGTCACATAGGCACACTAACAGCACTTAATGCATAGCATCCATAGCATGGCAGTTTATAAAATATCAGTTGCATGGATGTATTAAGAGAGTTGGATACGACGCCGTCCGTCAGCCTTGCTGCCAATTTGCCCCGGAGGCCACTTGCGGTACAATTCCAATCTATGAAGCAGTTATTGGTAAAACTTTCCCAGAGCCTAGAAAAGTGATTGAAACATGAATGACATCATCCTAATGCAAAGTGTATGGGCCGAGCGGGCCTGTAAACTGGAAACCTTTTTTGCTTGTGTGCTGGCCGAGCAAGCGAATGGGTGCCATTCTGGAGTATCCAGTACTTATAATACATCCATGTTCATTACACCATCTTGACTCAACAGGGAGCCTCAGGGATGACGTCTTTTTGTAACCGACCAGGAAGTTAGCGTCGCCCTGGTACCCTCGACAAAAAGCCTATGGGATTTTTGCATTGGATTTTGGATTATTGCATAAACTAAGCTCTGTGGCGAACACAAGTTTATACTTCCATGTTTTTTCCAGCAAAATAATCTTCACTAATGAACGGCACTTTTATGATTTTAGAAGCGTAAATGCAATCGCCAGAAGTAAAAAGCTAATGTTAGGCTATAAAGCAACTACAGCGCTGTCGCATTGCCACTACTAAGCTGACGGTGACGTTTAGTGTCCCCCAGTGGCATTTATAGACATTTTTCACTGAGGTGTAGGCCTACGTACGATGCGTAAAATCTTCGAAATTCACAAACGGGGTATTTACCGACGTATCGCAGAACAAAACGTTAAAATCTCTTAAGGTTGTGTTAACCACAGACCTTATTTGAGAGGTCTCACCAAAAACACATTAAAAAAAGGGAGGGAACTCATTTCCGTGTTTTAGAACTCATTTCTGTGGCACTCTATTCGTAGTAGGAATAGCCGTAATTAAGTGCTTATAGCATGCCTATGGGGCTTTAAATATTACAGGGCTTTATGAACAACATGAAAAGTATAAATCCTTCAATGATCGCAGCTGTGTAACCATCGGAGCAGGAAAAAGAGAAGATGAGGAAAAAGGAGAAGAAGAACAGAGAGGAGGGGGAGTGGGTGGGGCCTGTTGCCATGGGTGATCACCCTAGTGATTCTGGTACTGAAACGCTCTTGAGGGAACAGATCAGTGTCTCTTCTAGTAAATCTCTGGAGATCGTCCTCTCCTACGAGTAAAGAGTGTGTGTGTGTGTGTGTGTGTGTATGTGTGTGTGCACGCACCATGTTAAAACATGTATACTGTGCATGTCTGTAAGCTAGTGTGTGCATCTGTGTATATGCTATTCATAAATAGCAGTGTCATGTATGACTGTTAGGGTCAGACCGATATATTACAAATACTGTCCTTTTATGAAATATTAGTGTATCATGTGTCCTACAATCCCAATATGTTGGAGATTCCTTTCTGACTTTAGCTGTATTAAAAAGTTGTTAAAACCTGCAATGAAACACATTTTTCTTTATTTCTTTGATTCTGTTGAAAAGCCTATAACTCCTGCTGTACTGTATGCATAAAGAGCTTCGACAGATGTGTATGACACTGACCCATGATGCTCTAAATGCTGATTTCAAAGGCTTTTCCACTCTGACACGTATAAAATTAAGGGAGAAAATATCTTTTATCATTGAAATATTGGCACAAAAGATGAGCTGTCAGCAGCTTCAATCCAAAATTTCCGGTATTGGACTGTTGAAACATATCGGTTGAGCCTAAATATCAGTGTTTGTGATTGTAAAGTGTGTACATCAGTGTGTCTGTATAGTTACAGTATCTATGATTGTTTATATTTCCATCAGCTCTGGCAGTCTTTGTATGTAGTGTCTGTTTATCAGTCCTGGCAGCAGGCTGTATGTGTACATCTGTCTGTTTTTGCCTGTCTTTCTTTCGGGATATCTGTGTATTTATTTATATTTGCGTGTATCAGTCCTAGAGGCAGACATTGTTGCTGATCTGGCAGGTGGATCCGGTGCCGGCCTGGGACAGAAAAAGCCTCCCGTTGGGGCAAACGCAAACCTCGTAGACAGTCTGCCTGGTCCCAGAGGACGAGGAGCTGGTGGAGGCCTTCCCCTCAGGCAGGCGCATCAGGCGAATCCTCCGAGCGTCCAGAGAGATCTGAGTGGAGGGAGAGAAAACTGGTGAGATTGGAAAAAAGAAGGGGGGGCAGCTCACGTGGGACAAATAAATACAGGAAGGAGAGATAGGCGGCGAAGAAGATGTTGAACATGTGGAATTCTAGCTTGAGGTTGTTAAAGAAACACTGCTAGGTGTGTTCAGACAGAACGCAAAGCAAATTTTAGAGGTGTCGCAATTGCATACAAAGTCAAAGGAAAAAAAGCAAGTGGAAGGCAACATGTCTTATCATGTTTCTGTCATATCTTGTTTTAAGGTGCTAATGGAAGTATAGAACTGTTCTATACATCTAAAATTGTCTTACCTAATGAGCAGCTCACAAATTGTAAGTTGAACAACTGCTGGGAACATTTAGCATCTCAAGTCCTGTCCTCATCGTTAGTTCAACAACTCCTCCAAACCCTACGACCATATTTGTCGTTTGTTCTTACTCTCCAATACGACCCATATGAGCATTTGACTAAGATAGCGCCCCTAGTGGTCGGAGTAAATATGACCCATATGAGCGTTTTTCGCCTTCATACCTAAAGGTTACGTTCGCGGGTTTACGCATGCCGTTAACATTGTTAAAATGGACGTTGTTGTGGTAGGTTTAGGCAACAAAACAACTTGGTAGGGTTAGAAAAAAGATTGTGGT
>JAOVVB010079393.1:0-13705 GCA_028570985.1 Heterobranchus longifilis
ATTAGCTGCTCTGTTTCAACAATGTTAAGATGAAATTAAATGAAATTCATGATGTTCTGTTGGGATTAGAAGAAGTCTGTTAGCCGCTAGGCTAATTAATGTAAACACTGAAACACTGCAGCGCGATGCCGTCCATCTCCGCTGCAGAACGGAGAAAGATGTCTGTCTGAGTCGAGTAATAACCTGATGCATGAAGAGGTCTGTATGTTACGCTGTAGCAGTCTGCAGTCTTTTACAGGACATTTAATGAAGCTAAACAACGAGGGGTCGGCTATCGGTCAGAAAAAAAAATTCATCCATTATCAACCGTTTTGTGTGTTTGATGCTGAGTGAACTGATCTCAACTCTGATTCTCTTTCATTCGTCTTTTCTTCCAGTGCGGGGATTGGTCGGACAGGGGTTCTGATCACCATGGAGACGGCATTGTGTCTAATGGAGTGCGGTCAGCCAGTGTATCCTCTAGATATCGTCAGGACCATGAGAGACCAGAGGGCCATGATGATACAAACACCTGTATGTAGACACATCTATTTGTCAGTCTGTAGCTCCACCCCTCCCTACCACAGACACATTTCTGTCTTTTTTAGTCATTTTCTTAATGTCTTTTTCATGCTTCCAAGAAATTTATGAGCACAAGAGTTCAAACCATCACCTCAAATCTCTCTCTCTCTCTCTCTATCAGAGCCAGTACCGCTTTGTGTGCGAGGCCATCCTGAAAGTCTACGAGGAGGGCCTGGTCAAACCATTCAAGACCGTCGTCTACCAGCTGAGAGAAAAGGTGGACGAGGACAGGGAGGAGGAGAAGAAAGAGCAGCAGAGAGCAGGAGAAGGAGCGGAGACGGCGGCAGCAAAAGAAGACGGGGAGGCGTTGTCGGCGGCGGCTGTGGTGGAGTTGCTGGAAGGAGGTCTGGACGAAGAGGACGATGACGACGAAGAGGTGGAGGTGCTGGATGTGGGGGAAGTGACAGAAGAGGGGGAGGACGAGGACGAGGAGGATGAGGAGGATGAGGAAGTGGAGGAACCGAGCGTTGCCAGTGTTGCGAGTGTTGCGAGTGCTGCGAGTGCTGCGAGCGCTGCGAGCGCTGCGAGCGCTACGAGCGCTGCGAGCGCTGCGAGCGCTACGAGCGCCGGCAGCGAGACCAGCGTGGACCCTGACCCTGATCCTGCGAACCCGTGACTTTTGAACTTCGGCAGTCATCGGGGGTTACCAGGAGGAGGAGAGAACAAAAGCACTGTTGCACTTTATACTGAGGAAAATGGAAAAAAAAGACACACAAATGAACAAACAAACAAACAAACAAACAAACAAACAAACAAACAAAAACAAACAAACGTGAAAGTCATGGACAAGCTAGAATAAAAAAAGAATCCCAGCTGTGTTGAATAGGTACCATTAGGGGATATTGTATGTTCAGGGTAAAGAAAAAAAGTCTACAAAGAATGAAAAGATAAAAGTACGAGAGAATAAAACGTGGATGGGGAATTGCTGTAGTGCCATAAGTACGAAGGGGAAGGGCTGCCCCCCATGGATGGAAAGTCTTTTTTTTTTTTCCCGCGACGGGTCGCCCTGTCCCCTTCTGAGCGAGTCTGCCAGACGGACCTGCCTTTTTTTAGTGTCCTTTTAGCTGATAAAGAGATATACCTTATCTTTTGTTCCTCAGAAAGAGTATTTATTGTGTTTTAGTTTGTGTCCAAACCCTGTCCACTGAACAAAAAAAAAAAAACGTGTATGTTCGTTTGTATGAATCTAGAGCTCCATGCTTTCCTGATTAAATCTTAGGTAGTAAAGTAGTGCGATTCCTCTTCTTCTAACTACTTCTTTATTTCTTTTGCTTTTTCGTGGAAAAAAAAAGATTTAATTTATTGTACTTGGTTTGATCTTTCTCCGCTTTCTCGTCTCCGTTTCTGACAGCGCAGACTGACAGATGGACAGCTGAAAGCACTTTGTGTCTCACCTCTTGTTCAATGCTGTGGCGAGTTGTATTCTTGATCCTGCTTTGTGCTGTGTTTTTGAGCTCACAGACGCGCGCGCGCTCTGGAGCGGCTGCCGTTTGGCGTGGTGGAGAACATAACTGGTTTACAATCCTCAGGGCCGGCGTTTACTGGGCACCTCTCTTTCACTTCTGTCTGTTACCCTACGACTACAGACCTCCCGCTGATTTTAACTGTCGGCATCGATGGATTATTCAAAAACAAATTCACGTCAAGGCATGGGGCGATGTGAATATGTCATGTCACGATTATCCTGGCCAAAATGTGCTTAAAACTCTTAAAACGGCACTAAAACACTCCTTACATTGTGCTTTGTTAGGACTTTTTTCTCAAAACATTACGACTATTTTCTCAAAACACATATTTTTTTATTGCATTACAGATAGAACACTGTAGTAAACTGCAGTCAATTCGTGAGGATATTCACGATTATCTCGAAATTCACCACCATCAATGTATTGTGAGCATTTCTTATCGCGATACACAATAAAATCCATTATTGTCCCATCCCTATTCACAAACGGAGACGGTGGCGTAAAGAGAGGCCCCCTGTAGACACGCGGCCTCACTGAGTTACAATCGAAGCGATTTCCCAGCCGTCGCGGCTGATAGAGCTAAGAAACGAGGCTAAGGTCAGTTCATTTCTTTCTTCAGATTCACATGCAGTCAGTTTGATATTTAAATCAAACTCTGCTGAAGTGTCCTTGAGCCAGACACTGACAACAAATCCCTGCTGTATGTGAAGCTCTGTGGCTTCCCTCCGATTGGTTTCCCCCTTTTAGCAAATCAACCTTGTGCAAACCCAAATGTGTCTTGCTTTCTTTGCACAGGTCTGAACCTACGGAAGCACACTGCATTCACAAAAGAGAGAGAAAAAGAAAAGATGTAAATAGATCTCATAACAGTGTTCGTACAAAGTCTTGAAAGTTTGGAAAATGCTTGATTTTAACCATTGTTTGAGTATGCTTGAATTCGAATATACTCCTTGAAAAATAGTTCCTTTCTAAAATAATCTGGTCACTCATGTAAAATCTTTTAATATTTTACAATGAAACGATCCCGTCGTCATATTTGTTTGTCGTCTCCCTATCCCAGCATTAAATAATCATGATCAAAACATACAAACGTTAATAGGAACAGCTGGTAAACAATAGACATTGCTTGCTGCAGGTATAAAGGAATTCTGTGAACTTTATTTTTTGCAGTTGCATTTATAGTAACAATTTACATGTGATGATAAGAGAGTCTGGAATTTTTTGGTTTAGGTACCTTGAAAGTGCTTGAATTTTGCTCTTAAAAACCTGTAAGAACCCTGTCATAATTGCGAGATAATATCTCAGAATTTCTCATGATTACGAGGTATTTTCTTACAATTATGAGGTCTTTTCTGATAACTACAAGATAGTAACTCAGTTATGAGGCTAAGGTGTCTATCTTTTCTTTTTTTCTTCTTTTGTGAATGCAATGTGCTTATGTAAGAACCTGAGAAGCAAACTGTGGTAAAAATGAATCAGACACCAGTATCATTCATTGGTTGTCAAAAGGTTGAAAGCTGCTAGATTTTTATGCAATCAGTATTTCCTTTTGCTTTTTTTAGAATTGCTTGCTGAATTGACAGTGAACTGATCTCAACCTTAGCGTGAATGGTAAAAACATGACTTTAAAGGCCCCCTCCACTGACCTCCCCACTTTTTATTACATACGGAGGGTCAAAGACATTTGAATCCCGTAAACAAACCTGGATCTCTTCTTACACATGTGAGCCTGATGGGTCATCATCGCTTTGTTACCCAACATTAAACTCCAAGGACATTTCCTCATTGAATCCTTTTTTTTTTTTTTTTTTTTAAACTATGTTTCTGTGAGGTCACTGGAGCGGGGCTTTAAAACCAACCTTTGCTGTTTAATTTTTGTTTCTACATCTGTCTGATTGTCTGCCAGAGAACAGTTGACAGTTCAAAGAAGCAGCACAAACAGAACCAATACTTTTACTTTTTTTTTTATTGATCTTACCCAATGGTACTTCATTTTAAGGCACATGTTGTTTTTAAGCCAAGATGATGTGTTGACGAGTGATAAAAGTGATGACTTGTATTTTTAATTCACAAAACCCAGCATCGAGTTGCCTGTTGAGTCTTTTTTTGTCTAAGTACAGGTGAAAGCTGCCATTGTACTTTTACATACGGCGGTATGGAATCAAGTGTAGCCTCTTCATAATTCGAGATATCTTTCATATCGGCTGCTTCGGTACCTGCTGTCATTGGATTCTGCTGGAAAACCCTACTGCTGTGAGTGTGTGTGAGAGTGTGTGTGTGTGTGTGTGTCTCTTTCTCTGTACCTCTCCCTCCTCCATTTCTAACATACAGTGTGTTAGCTGTCTGCTCTAAGCCTGCTTGTCCGTTAACTGGAACTTAAGGGTTGTGCCATAAAGCCACAAACCAAATCTAACCTGATCTCAAGTTTTTTTCTGAAGAAACTCAGCCTTCTTGGGGAGTGATTTTGGTCACACTTTATATTACGGTACACATATTCTCCATTTATTAGTTGCTTATTAGCATTCTTTATTAGTCATTAGAAAGCACGTATTAATGCCTTATTCTGCATGACCATGTTCTACAACTTTTCCCTAAATAACCTCCTAATTATTGTTATCAGCATGGTTCCCACGGGTCCTTGAAATCCTTGTGAATTTGAGGGGGAAAAATCAAGACCTTGAAGGTTTTTGAAAATAGACATAAATAGATTTCATTCTGTCTGCTCGTGTGTCTCCTTACAGCAGCCTGGTCTCCTAAAAGTTACGTTCCTATACGACTAAACTGCTGATGTTATTATCAATAATCAGCAATTAGGAGGTTAATGGGGGGAAAACTCTTAATGGCCTAGTGGTTGTAGAGCAGGGGTGTCAAACATGCGGCCTGCGGACCAAAGGGTCCAATCTGGCCCACTGGATGACTTTGCAAAGTGTGAAAAATTGCAGAGAAGTAATTAAAATTCACTGCTATCCCTATTTGTCCACTGGGGGTCACGCTGTCCTAATAAGAGATGCAGGCCCTATATGCTGGATATGTTATTATAGATCCCACATGCTTACATACAGACTACGTGACACAACAGTCAAGTGTAGTAGTCACTGGTGGAAAATGTCGGTGGACACAGAGTTTTGGGTTTTCCACTATATCAGACTCCTTACAGGGAAAACTGAGAACAGCAAAGATAAATTAAATGTTGGCATGTTTGAAGAAAAAGCAGTTTTTAGTTGTAGCTGAGAGATCAGTGATAGCTGTGAAAGCTAGCTACCTTACTGCTAACGAAATAGCATCCACATCACGGGGTGAGTTTGTGAAGACATGCATGCTGAAGGCTGCAGAAATCATGTGCCCCGACATGTGACAGGCTTTTGCCAGAGATAGGCAGAAAGGATTTTGGATCTTGCTGGAGTGGTTTCACTGGTCCGGCCCACTTGAGATCAAATTGGGCTTTGTGGCCCGTTAATTGAAATTAGTTTGATGAGCATGCAGAATAAGTGCTTTATAATGACTATTAAAGAGTCAATATGCTACCAGTATATATGCTAATAAGCAGCTAGTTAACTGTGAATATGTGTCCCTTAATATAAAGTGTTAACGTGATTATTTTTGTTTTAGTCTGTCCTCAGAACCAGGTTGAATCTTTTTGCCTGTGAAACATTTCAAACCGTGCTCGTACCTCCCTTTCAAACAGCTGAATCATACTTCTGCCACACGGAGAGGTGGGATCAAGAAGAGCCTCGCTTTCCTCTTCTCTCTTTCTCTCTCTCTCTCTCTCTCTCTGTCTTTTTTTTTTAATCTCTCCTATATTGCAGCCCTTTCCCAAAAATCTGCCTTCTCTCTGGCAACATCAGTCATTTCAGCAGAGCCCACGCAACATCCACAGTCCATTCTTCTCATTGTTCTTCCCCAGATGCCTCTCTCTTTTGGATCATTGTACACGGATCCCACTCTCTGTGCAGGGCCTCAAGGCAAATGACACATCTGAGCAGAATACCATGGGGTACAGTAGTGCAGTATCACGCTTGTTTTCAATAGGACAAACTGACTGAATAACTTTTTTTTAATTTATTGGCAGACCCTAATCAAAAGAACAACCATTCAGCACCCAGTGGCTTCTTATCATTTTATGTTCAGCAGCAGGGGCCAACCAAATCAAATTTAATTAACGCTGAAGGCCTCGTGACAAAGTGGCATCAATAACAAGTTCAAAAAACCTTGGCAATTTCAAAATAAAACATGGGCCCCGCAGTGAAAAGTTAATAATTGATAAATCAGGGCTGCCAGAGTTTTCCATCTGCACAAAATGTCCAGCAGTGAGCCGTCTGTGTTCAAAGTGTTTTGTTGTTGACACATAATTGGTACTGTCTGTGCGTTTAGGGTACTGATCAAAGGTAGTGTGGAGGGGACCAGACACGGGGAGGGCTCGGGTTAGTTGTATTTTTGTAAAGATGAAAACAGCTCTAGTTGGGGGTAGGGAAAGGACAGCACTTTGTAGAAGGCTGAGTGGCAGGTAGTGCTACTGAAAAAAAAAAAAGTTGGAGACATAAAGCATTGTTAAAATGAGTTGTTCTTTTTTTTTTTTTTAATTTGTCATTTTCTTTCAAAATAAGACCTGTAGGGAACAAGAGAAAAAAAAAGAGAAGAACTCCTAACTACACAGTGCCACTTGTTAATTTTGTGTAAATAATACTAGACCGTGTAAATACAATGTTGTATATGAAAAAAAAATCTTTAAAATAAAAGGGAAAATCATTTGTGAGCAGAAAGATTTTGTTTTTATTTGATTTTTTGATTTTTTTGGATGATTCAAATGTGACACAAATGGTGTGTATTTCAAGACTGCTATTTCAAAAATATTTGTTTTATTTTGATCTATAACAGCGAGTGTATATATAATGAAACACAAAAATAATGAGAAATGTTTTACCGTATTATACCCTTGGTTAACTCCTACCTGTGTCATAAAAACCTTTTGTCCTCAGTTGCTTGTTTCTTTCTGGTATCATGGTTTTACGGTGCTTTGTCTATAAGCTTGATTGTGAACAATTAAAGCTTGTCTGTCAAAGCATGGAGACGTGGCTTCAGATCACTTTCCCACACTGTAAAAGTGAGGCTGATGAAAAGGATGGCACCGCCGGTGCTGAAGACCTCCACCTCAAGCTCTTATTTTATATCTTTTAAAGGGATGGGACAATGGTCGTTTTTATCGTAAATTGCAATAAAAAACACTCACAATAAGTTGATCGTGGTGAATTTCCATTATCGGGATAATTGTGAATATCCTCACAAATTGACTGCAGTTTACTACAGCGTCCTATCTGTGATGCAATACAAATATTTGTTTTGAAAAAAAGTTGTAATGTTTTGAGAAAATAGTTGTAATGTTTAAAGAAATAACTTGTCATGTTTCCAGAAAAAAGTCGTAATGTTTCCAGAAAAAAGTCGCAATGTTTCCAGAAAAAATTCGTAATGTTTCCAGAAAAAAAGTTGTCATGTTTCAAGAAAAAAGTCCCAACAAATCAAAATGTAAGGTAAAGTGATTCCAGTGTTGTTTTGGTGCCGTTTTACGAGTTTTAAGCATATTTCGTTGATTATCGGGATAATATTGTGAATCACAATTATTTTAGCCAGGATAATCGTGACATGAAATGTTCATATTGTCCCATGCCTAATCTTTTATGTATGAGATTTAACCACAGAGTGAAGCCATCAGTCACATGAGGTAGTGCTAAATATGTAATACCAGGCTCCAAAGAAAAAAACAAATGCACTGACAGAAGAAGGAAAGAAAATAAGTTTTGAGTTGTGAGGAAAATACTGTGAAAGTAGGTTTCCTAGAGAAACAACCTTAAAGATTTATGATAATGCCAGATGATTTGATAGAATAGGGTACTTTGAGTCTCCTTTTAACAGGATTATCAAGCCAGAGGCCACAATGGGAGCTATTACTGCACATTATAAAGCCCTAGTATAGATGCTTCTGTACTTTCTGTAATGATAAGGACAAAACACACACAGGTTTAACCTCTTCTTCACCAGGAGGTAAATGACATGCCCAAAACGAATTGAACTGCAACGACAAAGTCTATATGAATAATCTTGGTATCATAATAAAGGTAACACTTGTGATTTCTGCAGGATAAAAATATGTACAACTTTAGAGTAAATATCCCTTTGGAATAATGCAGTTGCAGCTAGCTTCCTAATCGAGCTTTGTCTGGTCAAAATGGTATGTCATGTGACTGTGTTCTTGCATGTCTAAATGCCCTGTGCAGGCGCTCTGGTGAAGAACAGGCTAAAACTGATGGAAATGTAGGACACAAAAAGACAGTGGCCATACTTTCTTTAGTAAATCATTTTTAAAGACGGTGTAGGCCTAGAATAATTCAAGGAGGCATACTTAAATGTATAGACCACATATGGGTTAGATCAGTGGTTGTCAATTTGTTTTGCGTTAAGGACCCCTAAAGTGACACAAATTAGACCACAGAACCCCTTTTTATAAGATTTTGTCCCAGGGTCCCCCATCTGAGAGGATTTTTCTTTTATATGTTTCATTACAGAAAGTGTATGAAACCCATTCTCTAATTATACAATCCCCATTAATTATGCATTCCATAGTATAGAAAGTACCAAAACTATATATATATATATATATTTATTTTTTTTAAACAGCAAAAACAGCAGATCTACACTCAGATTTTCAATCCAAGGCTCCACAGATGATGCAATATCATTTTTTCACTCTGAAGAACATTGCTGTTTCAAAAATGTGCAGGTTGAAAGCTTTGCCAACAATAAATCCCTTAAATCTTTTGGGGCGCTACTGTTGATTTCATATGAATATAGTGAGAGTCAGGATAAACTTGAAAGCAGTGTCCTTGCTCCTGGCAGTGATTCAGTGACGAAAAAGACACAAAAAATACTTGTTGCATGGGGGAGGAAGCAAATTTCTCTTAAACACTGCCTGTGCACACACTATGTTACTCTGCTGCCCTAAATGCATAATGACCTTTTAATGAACCACAGGTCAAACAGGTCTGTAGTCTCTGGCCACATTTTTAAACCATTATTCCTAAACTAACCAGAAGGGGGTGCTGCTGTCTAATGGTGACAACACTATGGCACAAATTCAGAAAATGAATGAGGAGGCCAATCTTCTTAACAGTGGGAGTTTTAAATAGCATGACAACCATTTCATGAATGTAAGGTTGTTTATATATTTGACTGCACATCAGGCTATAATTGATTAGCAGCCTTATATTTTATCTGGCCTTGTATTAACAAATTACACCATAACTGGAAATAGTAAATATAAACTACCAGGGCAGTAATAATATGATAATTAACTGTGTTTAAAAAAAAATATTATTAAGAAAACTACAAACAGCATATTTTAACAATGCCAGCTCAAACAAAAGGTTTGTCGCTTTAAAAATGCAAATTAAGTTTTTGTTAGGGATTTGTCGTGACGTCACATCCGGAGGAAAGCTTTGCCTCCTACTTTTTGTTGGGACCTGGGAGAGAAAATTATCCCGCAGGGGTAACGAGGTGGGGGGAAAAAGAAGAAAGAGAAACAAGTTACAAACCATGGCAATGTACGATGTTGCTGTTTAGTCGTCTACAATGCAAGCGGACGTGCTTTCACCGTGAATTCATACGAGGAGGTTTTTGTAAGTATGTCTTTATCCAGACCACGGATCCACAAGTGGCTGTGGAGCAAGTGTATGTCGGATACAGCGTTCTGAGCAAAAGGCGGTGTTTGTTTTGTTGTACGGAGCACGCTAGTGTGGTCGGAGTCTCGTCTATTGCGTTGCTAACGGTTAGCTTCGTGCTATAAAACAAGCGCACACCTGTTGCTTTTGCTTACATCAGGTATCAGGCCTCAGCTGGGTTCAATTGTGAAGCTAAGGGTTAAATTGTTTGTTTGATTAATATTATTTCAGCAGAAGTCTGTAGAAGTTATCTAGCCTGTCGTTATATTTCCGACTTTGTAGGGGTTTTAGCAGCCTGGAAAGCACAGTTCATCTCAGCGATTTCTTTTTTTCCCCCTGGTTGACCTGAAGCCACAAATAGAGAGCAAGTTTACACATCTTTGTTGCGAATATATCGTTAGCTAACTTTAACGTTTTAAAAATGAATTTAACTACTGTGCAAACTCGATCTCAAATATATTGTTTGTCCATACTTTACTTTTCATTTTTGTCCAATATAGTTAAAAGTAATAGCCACATTATATATTACATATTTAACTATAATGTTGTGTTTTTTTTTATCCTCGTTAGTTTGGCGTTAGGTTAATTAGCTGTGTTATAGAAACATTATGGCACAGTTACAGTAACGTTAGCTAATCAACTGTTTTCTTTATTATCGATGATAACCATACTGTCTATGATGATAACCAAGGTAACGTTAACTGTGAAATAACGTTAGTTAAATTAACAGGATATACGATATCAATTCTTAACATACTATCCATTGTTGTAACCTAGCATAGCTTTTCGACTTGTTATCAATGAAAGCTATCTTGGTTAGCAAACATTTATCTTAGTGAATGTCACCTGCAACAGTCAGATTACAGACATAGGTTAACTATTTATAACCACATGTTGAGACCAAATAATAGGCCGAGTAGTTAGCATAGTTTCCTCGTCTGGACCCAGAATATTAGATAATGTTAACTAACTTAATGCAAACAAAACGGCTCACCTGCTAGTTTGTATGTCACCAGCTATAACCATAGCTGGACTTCTCTGTGCATGTAAACGCACTGAGTGACATACAAACTAGCAGGTGAGCCGTTTTGTTTGCATTAACAGTGTGTAGTTATTCGTGGTGGATAACTACGTGCCAGCTGAGCTGACATTACAACAATCTACACAAAAACAATGTACTGTAATACAACTACATGTTTCTGTGGTCCTGGTATACAACTGCTGTCCACCTGACATACTTGTTTCACACTATTTTTTAAATAATGTAACTATTCTGAAGGCCTGTGCAGTTCACAGATACAAAATGAACTTCTTATATGTGTTAACATCTACTCTCTTCTTATACAGGTGTGGCAGTGTAACCCTCCCTCTCCCCCGTCATGCTGAGATTCCTGCGCAGGACGCTGGGGCGGCGCTCCATCCGGAAACATGCAGAGAAAACTCGGTTACGGGAGGCCCAGCGTGCCACTACGCACATCCCTGCTGCAGGGGATGCAAAGTCTATCATCACCTGCCGCGTATCCTTACTGGACGGGACAGACGTCAGCGTTGACCTGCCGGTAAGGAGGGTTGTTAGAGTTTGAGCCTTTCATGTTGTGCGTGTTCATTATGTGAACGTTAGATGCTTGTCGATCTGCAGCCATCATTTCAGAGGTTGCGCATTCTTCTATACTTGATTGTAGTGAGCAGCAGGGTGTCACAACATTTGGAAGGACTTTTCAATTAATATTTAACTTGAGAGTTACAGTGCATTGGAAACCCGTAAAGAGCCTCTCCAGTGAAAATCAAGTTTTTAACCATGTTAGCATGCCTATGTAGTGTTTTTATTTGCTACAAGACATATCATAAGTAAAATGAGCAGTCGATACCATAGCTGAGCGAGGCAGAAGCCTTGAAACTGCAGTGTGCCAATAACAGTCTCTGAACTCTGGATTCAGACAGCCACGTTTTATGACATCACAAATATAAGGAACCAATCTCGTCAATTTGTCGCTGGGGATTCCATATCATAACTATGGTTGTTGTGGGCGGGGCTTGATGCCAGATCCAGAATTTCTCAATGAGGGAGAAAAGTAGATGTACTTCCAGCCCCCTTTTTGAGGGAAAAAAACCAAAATATTAATCATAGCAAAGTATTTTTACATACTTTAAAACATGTCTGGAGGGGGACGTTTAGTGGCTGCACAAGAAAAAGTCTACAGTTTAAAATTACTCAAGCAAAGTTCTGTCAGGGTAAGTCTTTGGCCAGTGGTGACACATTAGTGATCTTACAGAAGGGACAACTCAAGGCATTAGAAGAATGAAAAACAGTTACATTTCTTTTTCTTTTTTTGGCTTTGGTTTTTATTTTTAAATCTCTGTCAAATGGGCATTAACCATCACCAACAGTGTTTATGTATTTATGTGAAAGCTGGAAAGTGAAAATGCAAGAGCTGTACTGGTGACCATTATGTGCCTGTGTCAGTGGAGCAGTCCCATTGAGCCTATGTGGTGTGTGCTGATCACCTGTAATTCCATGATCCTCTCTGGAGAACACACTTAATCACATGACAGCATCACATGACATGCAGGGCTCATCACAAGTGGACACAGAGCACAACTTCACTCTTCCCACGTTGCTCCTTTTCTTCTTTCCCATGTTAAGTTATTTGTTTCTCTGTATCGACTTTTCTTAGACCAACACCAAACTCCTGCTGGGAAAAACATCGTGTAATTTTAATGTATCATTTTAGAACTGAGGGCATGGATATCTGGATGTTTTTCCCTCATGTGATCTTTATTTCTGCTCGGCTCACACAGGTTTTGCTACTTTGTGTTTCCACTGGCATTCCATGTGTTGCCAGTTTGGTATCTAACTGTCCTGTATGACTCAATCGTATCTTGAAATCTAGCTGTCTGGCTGTCTGTTCTCATTATTACTATATCTGTCTTAACAGTTTAAACCCCAATGTTGTTGGTTTTCTACAAAGCATTTTCTAGCTTTTTATTTCTCCTTCAATTTTTTTTTATTCAAAGATTTTTCTCTACATATAGGTCATTACTTACAGTATGCCTGAGACCAAGCAGTGATACCCAGACGTTTTAAATGAAACCAATCAACCAGCATCCGATAATTCCTTACCAGCTTATTGAGCAAGTATGCATAAACATATTTTATTCAGCACGTCTCACAATGTCACACATTTTAGACTCTGTCGTAGTGTAAGTGCTGCCAAATCATTAACATGTAACCCCTTACTATCAGCTCAGTATTGTGTGCAGAGAGGTGAGTCTTTCTTCTAGTGGAACGTTATCTGCTTTGGCTGTGTCTCTCCCTCTCTCTCTCTGCTTCTCTTACTCTCTTTTGCTCTAAATTCAATTAAAATATGCTTTATGGGCATGCCCATATTGAGACATAGTATTGCCAAAGAAAGCGCAATATACAACAGAGAAAAGTACAGTTATTAAAATACAAACAGTAAAACATTCTCTCTCTCTTGTTTTTAGACATAAATGATTACTGGAATGTTTATAAGGCTCTTTCACCAGTGATAATATTTTTTTATTTCCAATTTATTGATGGAGTTAATTAGGGCTAGGTATTGCCTGCAACCTCATGATACAATACATATCACAATACAGAGGCCCTGATACGTTATGTATGGCAATACACAATGATTTTGAATAATGACCATGTCCTGCACAGAATTTACTGCTGTTCTTTATTATTTCACATAACAGCAATCACAACTTAAAACACATAAAATCCAGGCCCACAGAAATCATAAAAGTAACATAACATATGCTGTTGTTGTTAACAAATGCAGATAAATATTCTTACATTTTTAAATTAAGCATTTGTGTTGAATTGAGACATGCACTCTGTGTAATGTGGATTGGCTTTATTGTGCACTGCACCATAGACGATGTTTCTTTTTCAAAACTGCCGTCGCAGCATTTGCTGCCGTATCAATACAGTAGCATCTGTAT
>JAOVVB010079413.1:0-13704 GCA_028570985.1 Heterobranchus longifilis
CAGAGAGAGAGCTGCTCCATCCTTCATTATTTATAAATGTCACTGTTGTCATTGTTTTTCTCTATACTCATCCCTGTCCTGCAAATGCCACAGTCTCACCCACCCAGTGCATGAGTTCTGTTATTCCTTGTTTTTGATTCCAGCACACAGATCAATACTTACAAAATTCAGACAGGGAAAGTATATAAGAGCCTCTATCTGTCCCTGAGCAGGTATACTGTAGAGGTGCCTCTAGCTGTAGAAGTCAAGTTCTAATTTTTCCACTAAGCTGACAGAAAACTGTGGATGAACTGAGCAGTTCGCAGCGGTTTAACCATGTGAATGTGATGTGTGGTGTTGCTAAAAACAAGCATTCATCCTCACTCAACCTCATCTGTGTAAAAAAAAAAGGTAACAGTTATGAATAAACCATAACCAAAAAAAAAAAAAAAAAAATCTCATTAAACTTTTCAAAGCTGCACTTTTTTCCCCATACGTCAGACAGACGTTTGGACAGACAGTAACACTTTGTGTCACCTGCCAATGTGTGTACTATGTGCAGTGATCTGTTTGTATGCTAAAGGGCATGCTGTGTTGCAGTTATTATAACCACTGCAGGGTAAATGTGTCAAATGAGCATGTGAGCTCAAGCGCAGATGATTGCACCACCTGAAGCTTTGTGACTAATTGATTGATTGTTTGTCTGCAAGCAGCAGCAGCTGGTATCGAGTTCAAGGTGCACACAACCAAATTCTATCATGGAAATATGTGACCTTCACTCAGAAACTGGCTGGTTTGTCAACAAGTTTATGCTTTGGTATCGTGTAGCAAGTGTAACTGAACATTTTTCCCTTCAGAACTTTGTTTTAAGTGCTCCCTTTTTCACATTAAAAAGTAAAATATTTGATGGTTTTTTAGCAATCGCCTGTTACAAATACCTACTTTTGATGTACTATGGCACTGTCTATTCAAATGATGCACCACCTATTGATTATCTTATTTGGTACATGTATTCATGTACCCCTACAGGTGAATTGCATCTATTTTGTTAACTTTTCATCTAGCACCATCATCAGGTCATCATCAGGACCAAATACCTGCAAAACTAATGACATTCCCATCAGCTTCAATTGTAATTTGTGTTTAGTGCTGATTGTCAAATGTTAACATGCTTGCACACTAAACTAAGATTGTGAATATGTTAAACATTAAACCTGACAAACACCATGTTTATTGGGTGACATTGGAGACCCCCCCCCCAAAAAAAAAAAAAAAAAAAAAAAAAATGCAGCTTATTACGACCTATAATCAGATTTATTGTTAGGTCTCTAGTTATTGTTAGTCTCTAGTGGCCATAGTAATTATGATGGGAGCAAAGCAGGAAGTCATGTATCGTCGTATTAAGACAGAAAATCTGTTGAGGACGGGTGGGGGGGGTCGACGGGTCAAACAAACACAGGACTTTGACCCAAGAGACCGGTGTTTGTGTCCTGTTAAACTAAAGTCAATGCTGAGTTTAACTTTACGTAACTAATCACATGCATAATTATGTCATGTTTTTATGTGAAGTAACGTAACAAAGGTACTGATTTTAACCCAAACCACAATCTTTTTCTAAACATTACCAAGTAGTTTTGGTGCCTAAACACCAAACTGCGACTGTTTCACAACGGTCATGTGCTTCAGACTGCGACCGTTACGTCTCGGTATGAGGACGTGCTGATCTCCTGCCACAGGTAGGGGCGCAAAAAGGTAACGCTCCGGTGGCTTGTATTAGGCAAGGCATAGTCTCGAGTAGCCAGACCTATCTGGGTAGGTCTGCATTGAATGTCTTTCACTTTGGTTTAGTGGAAACAGCTCCCTGGCCTGTTTATATTTCTTTAAACCAATCACAATCGGCTTGCGCTGCGCTTCCCCCCGACTACAGCGAAGGGACTCTGAGAACCACATGGAAGGAAGGAGGGACTTCCTCTGTCCAGGGTCTCCTCCCGGCGGAAGTATAAGGCTCCACGCCGACACTGATTACGTACCCAGCCACAAGGCTAGTTTATTTATATAGCACCATTCAGACACAAGGCAATTCAAAGAGCTTTACAAGGACATTAAAAAACATTAAACACAAGACGTTAAGAGAACATTAAAATTGCATCCAAAAGAAAATAAAAACAAACATCATCTTAGGTTTAAAATACATTAAACATAAGACATTAGGGAAACATCAAAAGCACGCAAAATAGTTATTGATTAAAATTAAGTTATGTATCTAATTTGTATGTTTTATTGTACTAGAGGGTGTGAATAATCAACCTATGTGGTCGTATGGTTTGGAGGACTTGTTTTCACATTGTGAGTGTTTTAGCATTCTGCTGTTAGTGCTTAGCTCAAAGTCAATATTAATTCAAAATATTAAAATGAGTACATGGACAAACAGGATGACAAATCATAGATAGATTGTAAGAATAGCATCCGGGAGGATATATTCCTGAAGGAAAGCACTGGCTGTAGGTTCTTGTGTTTTTTGATATTCCACCAAAATGATTTTTTCCCCCCTTGAAGTCTTTTAAAAGGTCATGTCACCCTTTTTTGTTAACATAGCTCAAATTGTGTTCCATGACAAAACAATAGTGACAACAAGGTTTTTTTTGGTTGAGGGGATGGTTTATTTTGGTTCAACTGACAAAACAATTTGTCGTTTCTTACAGACATTTCAATGCCTAAGTGACTGTTTCGATAAATCATTTCCATTATAGTACATTGTATTTTTCTGTTTGACTACAAGTGTGCCCCTGTTGAGAAAAGAGGGACTTGAGGGGAAAAAAAGTGCTTCAGGAAAAACAGAAGTTATGGGACAGTTTTAGGATTCTTTTTTAATGGCTTCACTGCTTTATTAGACTTTATCGAGAAACGGTGAGCTGAGCATGGGAGGCTTGATGACATGAAACATAAATCATCAGCTGGTGTCTGAGTCATTTACCACTTCATGGCATTAGGTGCTCCTTAGGCTGGTATGCCATGTGGGACAGTTTTATTAGCTCATGGCACAGGTTTGTGAAGGAGTCTTTCCCTGTTCATTTATTTAGCATAAAACTAAATGTTAACAATTATTTCAAATTCTTATTTTTCTTCTTCCGATAGAAGTGCTGAGACGGGAGCAATTTGGATTCTATTGAAAGGCAGTAATAATACATCTGGGAGGTGTAAAGTGAACATGATGGACTGGAGAAAGGGACATTATTTGACCTCAGACAAAACATAGTTACACTTGTGGTTCCTGAAGAAGGCTGTTTGCTAAAATGTCATTTGTGAAGTTTAAATAAATGAGAAGGAAATGAACAAGGGAGTTATGAGTTGGCAGCTTTCCATCCTCTTTTTCTGACGTAACCCTGCAAGTCAGCAGCTCACTTTATGCACCTTTAATGATAGTGAGACATAAATAACGTGTACTCTTCAAATTGTTCACAATTAAGAGTGAACTGTCACCAGCTTTGAGGTTATTGCAGTTAAATGATGCAGCAAGTTGTGATGGGTGCTGGTAAATAGCAGCTTTTTACAGGTATGTTTCCCTACAGAGCTGCTTGTTTTATGCACCATTTAGTTCTGCACAGTTCTACTCACTGACGTGTGGCAGCAGGGCTCCATAACTCATGTCACATATTCAGATAGCTGATATTCAGCTCACTTTTAAAATAATAGGGCCTATGTGAAAAACATTTGAGTAAAACCATAATAAGACAGTGTTTGTCTGGCAAAATGACAAAAAGCAACAAAGGGTTAATGCAAAATGTCCTCACAGGGTTGTGTATAGGCAGCACAATCAGGGAAGATGGAACGGAATTTAAAATCTCAATATAATTTATATTTGTCAGTTGACAGCAGCAGAGAAATAAAGTGTTACCTGTTTACCTTTGGTCCTGGGCCTCCTGTCATAATTAATTTTAAATAATACATGGAAGTGTTTGTTTTTGTCTTGAAATACTTTTCTTGGAACTTTGTTTTCAGTGTAGTCGTGGAAGTTTTAATGTCAGTTTTAATTGGATTTTTAGCTGAGATCAGAATGGAGGAATTTCTATTTAACTGGAAATAAATGACATTGAGTGCTATCATTGAATCTTGTTGCAGATCCAGTGGATAGTCTGCGATTGGCCCTCAGGTGGACCATCTGTCCAGATAGACAGGCAGATGGCCAGATGGCCTAACATATTTACTGGCCCCGGGGCCCCACAGACAGACAGATCGAGAGTAAAACTGGAGGCTTTCCACATCAGCCTCGTGCAAAACAAACACACACACACAAACAGACTCTCTCAGTCACAGATGTGCACACACAAAAACTCACACCAAATGGAATGTGATTCTCTGACCACACAGACATTAATATCATCTGAAATAAATGGCTGACAGGAGCAGGGAGAATCTGGAACTGTGTGTATGTGCGTGATACAAACGTGTGTTTTTGTTGAATATTACCATCACTCACACCAGTCACAGCTCCCCTCAGCTGGAATAATCTTGGAATCAATACATTTCATCTGATAGTGTAGCTTGTGCTCCGCCACATCAACAGTCCTAGACAAAAAATAAAGTAGTGTGACATGTATAGCAATTCAGTGATTTGGTATTTCTTAAAGTCTGCAATAACATCCAACACTAAAACCAACAATACAAAAATAACATCCAACAATACAATCAATGATGGCCAGTGATGTCAGAAGGGTAGACAAATGCTGCTGTGGTTTGGACCATGGTTTGAATGATGTAAAATATTCATATTTAATTTGAAGAACACAGGATAAATATGATGTGGATTTGACATTTTAATCTCCTGCTACCTTAGAGCAAGAATATTGACTTTTTTAAAGAACATTACACAATGTCTGAAGATTGCATGAGAAAAAAAAAGCACCAATCAGAACAACAACAACAAAAGAACAATTTCATATTCTATAATGATTCAATTTTGTTCTGATACGATGTCTCACTATACTACCACCCTCTGCTCAAACTGGCCTCCTCTCAGCTGTCTGCCCTGTGCTCAGTCTGCTTCAGTGTCTTTTACAGCTTCTGAGCTCCAGTTCTACTTATCTGCCAAGTCATTTTCCTTTCAGTGATTTTGTAATCAGCTCCTCATCACGACTGTCTCCAGCCCGCTCTTAATAGGTTTCCCTGTGGCTAATATCAGCTTCTTGTCTCTGTACGCCATTAGCCTCTTTAATGAAAGCGTGACCCCTATCTGCGGCTCTGCCTCTGTCTCCCTCTCGGCCCATCCGAAGCTCGAGACATCACAACGGCAAGGTGATGGAAAATGTCACTCCTCGTCCTTATTCAATTTGATATTAGCTGTTATGGCTCCTCGGAGGTTCACACAGAGCAGAATGCTGAAATAGTGACCGAAACAGGTACTATTAGGTTGTTTTGCTGGTTTGTTTCTTTAAGCATTTGTTTCTTCCACATGGTGGGATCGTAGCACCTGCTCAACACAACATGCAGAGGCCTGCAGGTTTTGATTTCGATGCTGTTGCTTCACTGTTGGAGTGAGTGCTGGGAAGTTCCAGTGTAATGACGCTACAGTCTACAGATTCTTAGTCTGGCTGGGTACCTAAGCAGTGTCGGCACAGAGGCACTAATTCCTCCGGGAGGACACCCCCAGTTGCAGAAAGTCCCTCCTTCCTCTTCCGTGTGGTTCTCAAAGTCCCTTCGCTGCAGCCGGGGCGTAGCGCCCCCAAGGAGATTGTGATTGGTTTAAAGAAATACAAACAGGCCAGGGAGTTGTTTCCACTATACCGCAGTGAAGGCTATTCAATCCTTCCCCCCAGCGCAGAGATAGGTCTGACTACACGAGACTAACAGATTCTGGACCTCTAAGTTTTGAGTTTCTAACAGTCCCCACTGCTTAAAGCAAGCTCCACTTTGTCGCAGTACCAAATTAGTTTGTAATATTGCTGAAGGTTGCAGTGCTTCAGTTTAGATCACTTGCAGCCAGTTTGGTTTATATTAGTCTGTCTTACTATGTGAGCCGTGTCTGGATAAAACCTTACTTCCTGTCAACAACAACAACACCTGCCGAGTTATCAACCTACATGCTGAAAATGACATGTTTTGAAGATTTGGATTGTGCAATAAGGTGCGATAAGAATAATGTTCAAAACATTTTCGTGTAGGTGTTACCCCGCAACAGGTTCCCTCCCGACACTGTTTTGTAGAGGCACCGTAGGGGCGTGGCGCCGCCTAGGAAGATTGTGATTGGTTCCAGGAGTGAAAGCGCACTGAATCCAGACCTTTTCCCCCAGCGCTGTGGAGATAAGTCTGGCTACATGAGACTAGGTTTATATAACGGCTGTGTAGGCAGGCCAAGGTGAGAGCTTTTGTCAGTGTTGGATTCAAGTTGTGAGGCTGTGATTACTTCCTGGAAGCAGTGCAGACCAAATTCATACCGAACTAAAAAATGTATGAGTAGAAAATATTTGTTCCATAGTTTTTTGCCGACACTAGAGTGAATCTGCAGAAGTACAGGTCTGTAGTTATACACTGCTCTGATGTGAATGTAATTGTACCATTTTTATACAGTGCTGTAAACGGTGCTTTGCCAGATGACAGCGTAGGAACACAACAGTGCCAACACACACACACACATTGGGTTCTTCCTCAACTATTGAGATAACGTCATCTGTACAAAAATGAGAGTCTGGCAGAAATGTTGAGGAGTGAAAGACAAGCCTGTTTTTGGATGGTATCAAATATCTGGATGATGGTAGAATATCCAGATTACTTTAATTCTAGTATGCATGTAAAAATACTTGATGTTCATTAAAAATGTATCAAATATGCAGTTATGGTTGTTTTTACTTTCTAAATTCATATTCAGTATAGGCTCTGGTCCTAAGAAGTCTGTAAAACCATTTATTTGCTTGAAACCTGTCCTCCCAGCTGTATCATTACTTCCTTGTTCCTTTGGAGCTCTAATCGGGAGGACTTACATAATTAATGACAAACTATTCTTCTAAGTGCTGCTCTGGAGCTGTGGTTCCAACCACACAACTTTATTACAATTGTGTCCAAACCACCATTGAAGGGAACAATGGTTATTCCAACAAATGTTACGATTTTATTCAAAAGCGCTTTTGGGAATTGCTTGTGGGAAAGTGGTTATCTCCTGAAGTTTAGGCTAATCCTTCAGTTTTTCCGAGGGGCTTTTGCCCCATTATTCTGCATTGAGAAATCTGAAACAGCCACTTTGCACAAAGGCTCTGACTCAGGGGCCCCCTGACACTCCTGGGCTTGAGCCAGAAGAGACACTTGGTAATCCGTTCATGATTTTTTTTTTTTCCATCACCCATGCTACAATATGAAAATGCCATTTTCCAGTATATCCACAAAAAGAATACTTAAGTGTGGTTGGAAAGCAGCAACATAATATGGACTGAAGGAGAAAACAGTGAGAAAAAAAATCACTTTTTAAACATACCTGCATTAGTAGGAGTGTCACAATTCTCCAAATTTTCAATTTAAACTTTTTTTTTCAGCACTGACTGCTATGCCATTGTGAACAGGTGTTGAAGTGAGATTGGTGGGGGACCCTAGGATCTGGTGTAGCGGCGGGTGCTGTTTTTTTTGTGTGTGTCTTACACATTAAGACACAATTTGTGAATCATCCAATATGCATGTAATTGTAAAACTGTGCTGATAAGTCACACATCTGTCCATCCTGCAGAAAGAGCCACCTCTGTCACTCCCCCTGAAGTTTTTCATTATCCAAATGAAGGATCTAAGGATAGAGGTGTTGTATGTTGAGCAGATTGTAAAGCTAAGCAGATTTGAGATGGGTGATTTTGGGCTGTATAAATAAAACTGACTTGACTTGATTCATGGGGGGGACAATAAACAAGATTGTCTTATCTAGGCTATGAAGATTTATTCAGGCAGCAAAACAACACCTAAGGTACAAGATGGAGAGATTTTTGATGGGAGAAGAAAAACTAATGATGCTCATCAATCAAACACATCAGTCAAATACGGAGAAGGCCATCTTGCTCTTGGGTTCAAGCCTGCAATTCATGTTTTCATATATTTACTTAAATAAAAAGCAACGTGGCTCATCCCCAGTGTTGCTGATAAGAATTAAACCAGTTTTAAAGAGAATCGAAAAACGACACCATAGGTCGTTTGTACTTGCAGCAATTCCGACCCATATTTATGTTGTATTGTTAGGCAGCGGCCTCTACTGGCCGTAGTGATTATGACGGGAGCAAAGCAGGAAGTCACATAACGTATTAATAAGATTGGGGGAGTCAGTTTATGGTGGGTGGGAGGGGTGGTGGATGGGTCTAACAAACACAGGACTTTGCCATTGTTCATGTCCCATTAGAAAATAAGTTAACGAGTTGTTAACTTTAGGTAACAAACGGGACTACTTACGTTGTACGTCACATGCACAATTACGTCACGTATGTATATATGCACTGAAGTGAAGTAACGTAAACCCAAACCATGTTTTTCTAAACTTTACCAAGTAGTTTTGTTGCCTAAACCTCACCAAAGTGCAACCGCTTCACAACGTTAATGTTAACCACGATCCTTACGTTGAGGTATGAGGATGGAAAGGCTCCTGTGAGTCATATTTCCTGTCACCGATAGGGTGCTAATTTAGTAAACACTCCGGTGGGTCATAATAGAGGGTAGGAACGGTCATATGATTTGGAGGAGTTGTTGGTTTTAAGTCAGTGCATGCTTTTTTTTTGAGAACCACTGCACAGCGGGCAAACTTCTTTACTTACTTCATCAGGTTGTTTTTTTTATCAGAGCATAAAGGCAACATCACAAGAGAAGAAACAGGACACTGATGATAAAGGCTGACACTGACACAGCATGTGGTCGTTATCTTTCTGTCTCTTAGAAACACAACTGCGTATACTGTCTCCCATCTTCCCTCTATCTCCCACATTACCACCCACCCACATCAAACATCCTCCTCTCCTCCTGCCTTCCATCTTTTGCACTTTCTCTTCCCTCTCTGTCTCCCTCATCTGCGGGTGCTGATACAGTGCACTAATCACCAGCTCAATAAATCAATGGTCCAGCCAATAACCATTACTTCAAATTAGAGCTGCGTGCTCCTGTGAGGGAAAGCAGCTGACACCTTCATAAAGGCGCCTTTCATTAGCGGCTATCGACCTGAGCGAGCAGTAGCACCGAACCTGCAGGACAACGCGCGCAGCAGGAGGGCAGAAACAGCAGGAGGGATGAGTGAAAAAGAGAAGAAAGAGAGACAGACTGCTTAAGAAAAAGAAAACCCAAACTTGTTTCCAGTAAATAAATCTCGGCTGCAGATAAATTCCCTCTGCCAGAATTTATCCTCCTTGAACAGATGGGATTGGGTTCACTGCATCAGAGAGAGGCAGAATTACTGTATGTGTGTGTGTGTGTGTGTGTGTGTGTGCTTGTTTTGAGGCAGAAAAGGGATTGGAGGATGCATAAAATGGCAGCCTCTCTCTCTTTCTTTCCATCCTTTTCACACCCCCTCGATCTGTCGGAGACACAGAACTGGTGCATCGATGTGGGTCACATGTAAATCAGCGCAGCGGGTCGACCTGGCATCGCCTCCCCGTCGGGATTCCACAGCTGAGCATCATCTCAGCTTGCTTATTGTAAGGCAGCCACTCACACTTTGGTTTATAGATCACTTATGTAAGGGCAGTCTTTAGTTGCTTTTGGACTGGTGTTCACTCACTGACCCACAGATGGCAGTGTGGGATAGCCAGTTTCAGCTGAAAGTGTTGGTCATCACTGTCCGCTGCTTGAGACAGAAAAAAAGGTTCAGGTCAACATATACACACGCTGTATGTAGCAGCACAGTGCCCCCCTCCCCTGCCTCTGCTTTGTCCTCAGCCACTTACGAAAGGGTTATATACTGCTCTGTGTTCAGAAAGGTACACTCCTCACCACAACAAATGCATTTGTTTAATCCAATGTTTTGAATGCCTTGTGTAGTCCTGCTAAAACTCAGAGGGAGGGGCTGAGGAGATACATTATCTGCTGTTCACATCTTATCTACCGACAGATATTGGTTTCTTTTAACCACAACCGCAATTGCCTTCAAACCTTCAGCTACAATCCATAACCTTAGAGGCGGTGGGTCAGAAAGGTTCTCAAATGATCACTGTAATGGTCAAATGAGTTGTTTTGAAGGACACTAGTAACCAGTCTGTTCATACTTCAGGTATGAGGACTTGCTGCATGTTCCTGGTGGAGAACGATCCCACATTTGAAGAGAATTAGTCAGAGAGCATAGAGCCAATGTAAAGTCTGCACAGTTGCCCCAGTGAATCTGTGTAAACATTATTTCAGATTTTGAGAGGTGGATAAATAGTACTTATGGCCACGCAGTCTAGAAGAGATGCTCGGCATGTACGATCCACCAGCGTTTTATTGGGACTCTGCAAGTATGCCTAGCCCGCTTGACACCACTGAAAGAGCAATGAGCTTCTGAAATGATATTTCCCATTTTGATTTTCTATTTGCTAATGATTTGAGGAGGTTCCACTTCCCCTCACTTCCCTAAACCACTGCCCACGATTTTTCTTTATGGCTGGACCACAGAGTCGCAAGTCGCTAACCCAGTAGCACAAAGCCCACTGAGTCAGAGCAAGTGTAAACCCACACTGAGCTCTTAAGCTTGGCGTGTCGCAGGGAACCACTGGTAGAATATTACCTTGTATTTTTAGGTTCATTAAATGTACCTGAATTCACAAATACTGTATGTAGGATATTATGACATTCTTGTAATCTTATGTAATAACATTGTTATTTAAAAGCCTGAAGAGCGGGTGTATGGATAAACAATGCATAAACATTTAATTTACTATATATTCCCCCATCATTTTTGTTTTCTGAAAGCTTTTATTGTGAAGCACAATCTGGAAATGTTGTGTTTTCATCTGCAGTAGCCTAACTTAAACTTAACCTAGCTTCAGCGCAACAGTCACGTCTTTGTCTCGGTGCAGTACGGCTCTGCCTCGGTGATCACGATCAATCAGTTTACTTATTTACTTCCTCAACACGCAGTTATTATTGTTGCTGCTACCACTGTTTCAATGCGCAGGCTTACAGGGGCTAAACCATCTGACAGAGCGACAGTGCATGATGCCAGGGGAACTTAAGTTTCACTTTCATTCTCCAACGGAGTTAATAACGGTGCACGCTGCAGGGAGAGAGTGGCTGAGAGCAAACAGGTGGTGGTAAATGGAGCAGAGAAGACATAAACAGTAAAGATGTCAGATCCTAGTAAATGTACAGTGTAGGTTTCAGTTTGTACATGAAATGCTGCAGCTCTTACAACATTTGAGGCTGTGGTTCATAAATTGCACCTAGCTATGGTCTGTTCAACAAAGTGACATTAATTACACAAAAACACTTTAGATGACTAATCCAGAACAATCATGTGTTGAAAATAGCATGATTACATTGATGAATTCATTTAATTAAAGCAGTCCTCTATTTCACTCAAATGTAGCTCAACCATGTCATGTGATGCCCTACTTCAGTAAACAACAAACAAATATTACTGCAAACATTAAAGATGAACATTTAATATGCAGGAATTCAAATTATAGACACTGCCGCTGACTATCCCTGTCGTAATTTGGCTACACTAGGGTCACGGTCCAGCCACATACTAGGTTTCAACCTAGTCTTTTTTTTTTTAAGTCTTACCAGTCATCAGGCTACACAAAAATGTCAGAGGGACAATAAGATCATAAATAATTGTCCCCTGAGATTCCTGAATGACCATAACAATTTGCAGGAAATCTGGCCAGTAAATGTCTGATCTTCTTGCTATGGACCAAAGTTTTGGTGGGAAAACAGACTGACTGACTGCCCGACAGGTAAGTGTAAATGTTACTAATGTTGAGTAAAAGTTCATTCACAATTTTGTCCCACTGTATTATAGAATGAATCTCTGCTGTCCTCCTAACACAGCGATATATCATCTTTCACACTTGATTATTTCTTTAGGCAGGAGAAATGGAATTTGTTAAATAAGCCACTTTAGAAACAAAATACTGCAAACGAGCCAATTTAAAAGGTGTATTAAAGATGTTGGAATGAAATGAAATCCTATATAATACCTCAGAGTTTCCTCTGAGATTAGTCTGTGTGCTCAGGTAAATGAGATATGTTTTGTCTGGGAGATGCTGGCTCTCAATGGTGAGCTAGCACTTAACTGATATGGAATAGTGTATGATGTTTTGATATCAATACCTTATGACTGATGCACAGACAACCCACACAAGAGAGTCTGGCTGTGTTCTTCTGACTGGTTTGAAGTTGGTGGGGCCCAGCTGGAAAAAAGATGGTGTCACGCACGGGACCCTCTGTGCAACAATAACGATTCTACAATATTTAAATCAAAATCTGATGAAAGTCGTCTGTTGTACAGGCCACGGTCGAGTTTTTGACCTCAAACACAGTCTGCTTTGTCCTCACATTCTTTGAAGGGTATGTATGTATTCATTTCACTCTCTTCTTCTATCTCGTGTTTTTTTTTCCTCTCCAGTATGGCGCCAACCATTTATCTTTATTTGAGCTGCTAAATTGTAATGTTAAACATACCTCAAGTCTCTGTAATGGAGAGGACGACCCAGTTCTCCACTGATTGGCAGTCTACCAGTAACTTCAGCTCATCACATCTTCCCACCAATTGGCTTCGCTGTCCCTCGCCTGTCTCACAGCTAATTTTATTGATGGCGCCATCTTACACAAGACAGGGAAGTGAGTCAGTTCGATTTTCTGCAGCAATCTTCTGTAATTTTTACACCTTTCTCTCCTCTCAGGGCAGTCAAAAGTTAGCAGTTAGTATATCATAATTAAAGGAAAATTGGCGATTGTCGAACGAGGATTGAAAAAGGCAATTAAAATCGCTGTCAGATGAACTAACTGAACTCGGCTCAATCAATGAAAACGCAAGAGACCCTTTATTGTGAAGAGAAAGTCTGGATGAACGGTGCTATCAAAAGAGGACAATAATTTCATAACACTCTCCTTTCTGAATGTAGGTGGGAGCTCTGGATGAGTAATTTCTGGTAAAAGATATGAGGGCACATTGAAAGAAAGGCACAAGTGGAGGTGAGAGGAAGGTGGGGGAGAGGAGCTGGAAGAAAGTATCTGTAAAGTGAAGGTACTTAAAGACTATTTTTATAGTCCAGCTTTCCATCCTACCTGCACTTACAGGTGTCTTTGTCTCCTGTGCTTAGCTTCACATTCACATCAAAACCCATATAGTTTTGCAGGAATCCAACGCTGTTATTTCCACACTTTAGCCTGTCACTTACAGCCTTGTCTGTAGGCATTTTTGAGGGTTACTCAAGGCAAGATGTAACTGCTGCAAGATTAAAACTTGTGATTTATGTTGAGTCTCACAAACTTTGTGGCCTTGTCCTCAATAACATTTGTAACGACATTTAAACATTTAACTACAGATTGTACCAGTATGACTGTTTAACATTTATTTTTTTCATGAACACGTCTGACATTGGAAATAGCATGCACCGACCTACCACAAAAATAAATACATGGAGGTCCATCCATATTCTACCGCTTTATCCTCTTTAGAGGGTCGCGGGGGGGGCTGGAGCCAATCCCAGCTGTCATCGGACGATGGCGGGGTACACCCTGGACCGGTCGCCAGTCAATCGCAGGGCTGACACATAGAGACAGACAAACCCTCACACT
>JAOVVB010079433.1:0-13704 GCA_028570985.1 Heterobranchus longifilis
ACAGTATAATTACAAAATAAAAAATAAGATAAGATTGCATTAATGTAATGCATCGTGCTATGAGCTGAGAACTCCAGAGTCCTCCTCCCCACTCCACATTTGTATCCTTAGTCTCTTATTTTCTTTATTTGGTTGTTTGTTTCAATATTTCTGACGTGCATCATGTCAACAATATTGGTGATATTATTTAGGAGTTACAGTAGAAAGTAATACATTTTATTCAGAATACATATAAAGAGACTCAAAATTTAAAATAATAATAATAAATCGAACAAACGCAAAAAACTAGATTAGTTCTGTTTTTAATGTATTGAATCTAGATGTACAGTACGTCTCAGAGTTATTCATGTAGTGACAAAGACGAGGTTTCCATCTTGTGGCAGCAGAGTGAATCAGCATCCAAATCACAGTTACTGATCTGATTCACTGACTCAGAACTCTGCACCACATTTAGGAGCTCAGCTTCTCACTATTATCTGGGCTTTTGATTCCTGACAGCTTTGTTTAAGCGTGGAACGTCAAAGTAAAGTATTTTATTTATTTATTTTTTAAATCATACTAGCAGTTAAGCTTTGATAGCCAGTGTTTTATGTTAAAGAGCCACTTTACACCAATTCTGCAAATGTAATTTCAAAATCTTACCTGTATCCATTGAAGCTGTAAATCTACATGTGATAAAGATAAAGAAACTACTAAATTGGAGGATTAGTTTTAACGGTTGACTACGATCATCATGAGCATCGGGTCAGGATGCACCAGGAAACTCCAGTCCATTCAACAAAAAGCAATTATAACTTAAAGGGGAGCACAAAAACACACATGGGCTGTTTAGATCTGAAATAAAGAAATAAATCAAATAAGTCTTGCATGTCCAGCTTAAGAAATGAGGATAAATAAAGTTTTTAGTTGAACTAAAATGGACATGAGATAAGAACTAAATATAACTAAAACATAAGAAACTCCTCTTACCAGCGCTGCCGCCCCATGTGACGGTGAAAGAATGACTGAGAGGGAGGGCAGTCTTAAACCAGGAGGGACCAGGTGAGTTTAATCAGCTAATTAGGCGTCAAAACAAAGTTCCAATCATTGAGGGAAGGAGAGGAAAGGAAGGAGTTTTGTGAGGAAAGGAAGTGTCAAAATAAGAGAAAAATAGTGATCTTTAATACACATAGAGTATACTACATTACAGGCTGGCTGAAGAATAACACACTTAAAGCACTTATATCACATGAGGAGATAATTAACTTGTTCATTTGTTTAGCCCAAAATTAGATTCAGCTCAAAAAGTATATGTGATCCAAAGCCTCATTTATCATCTTTCTGTGTGAAGAAAGTCAGAAAACAGGTTCCAGAAGGACAGGACGTTCCTGTAGCACGTCGTGCATCATGAGTTGGGAGGACACATGTTGCATATTTTCCTGCCTGGTCTTAGAAAAATCCAAAGATAGAAAAAGCTAACTTTTTCAGCATGTTCCAGAGCACAATATTTACCAGGGCTTCTACTCATCCCCTTCTAATGCGTAGCCCATCAGGCAGACAGGCAGTTCTACAGGAGGAAATGTCATTAAAAAAAGCAACACCCTTAGATCTTTACACGTGTGTACTGTATCTGTCAGTTCTTTAGTTTTTTTTCCTTTAAGGAAATGCTGTTTCCTCTGTTTCTATTTGGGGATGGTCTTACTTAAGCTGATTTTTGCTCCAGCTGTGACAGTGACACTGTTGTTTTGACCATATGTGTGTGTGTGTGTGTGTGTGTGTGTGTGTGTGTGTGGTCCTGGAGACACCTACTGGTAGCAGGAACTGCGGAGGCGGTTTAGAGTATTTGGTCTTAGAGCCTGGTATTTATATTTCTGTCTGCGGACAGATTTTTAGTCGAGTCGATTCTGAGTTGAGTCTCGAGTCCTGCAGTGTTCGAGTCCGAGTCGCCAAAGAAGAGTCCGAGTTGAGTCTGAGTCCCGAGTCTAAACTTGCGTCGCAGGTGGAAGAGGACACACACCCTGCCCCTGCACGAAACTTACTGTTACAGAATTTATATATACATGTATATATATACATCTTATACCAAATGATTAAGACCTATTACAAATATACGTACGAGTCCGACTCATGAATGCTCAAGTCCGAGTCAAAGTCTGAGTCATCAATGAGCGAGTCTGAGTCCAGGACTGGAGTACTACAACACTGCTCATGTTTTCTTAATTTACACATCTTTTTTTTTTCTTTTTTTAGAATATGCTATGATATTGTTTGCTGGTATACATTTTACAAACAACATAATCCTGTATTTTAACATGCAAACTAGCAGAGTAAAGAGTAGTGTGCAGAAATGTGAGGGACATTCAATACAAAAAAGTATCCAGCAAGTGGCGCTCACGCTCCAGAGATCAACACAACTCATCACTGCAGACTGAGCAGCGGCATAAAGAGTAGAATTAATGAAACGTCACCAAGTGAGACCTACATAGACCCTTTTTTGTCTTTTTTTTCTTTAGAGGGGGCAGGGGATCTTTAGGGGGAGATAGCAGGTCAACAGTAGATACTTTGGGTACCCATAGAACCCATTTTCATTCAGATATCTTGAGGTCAGAGGTCAAGGCACCCCTTTACCCTCGCCAAAATGTAGCATAGCTTTGTAGCATTATTTAGCCCCCAACAAGCTACCACAACATGGTACCAATGGATGCCCTGGTCGTCTAGTTTCATATTTTACCAATATTTTAAAAACAGAATCTGCTACAGCCTCCTAAAGACAGTAACATGTGCAGAGATCGCCGGCGCCCCCCCGCAGGTCTCAGAGGGTTTAGAGGTTGACAAGAAAAAGGAAATTATCAAAGCATACATATGAACACAGGGTTCCTCCAGCTTAATGCAAGTTAGATTTAAGACTTTTTAAGACTTTTGTGATGCCACTGGGAATGACATTTAATACTGATTTTACAATAACCAAAATTGAAAAAAAGAAACCAATTACTTAATGTTGGGGACAATATTAATTGTAACATTAAACATGATGGAACATCCAGGAACATTGTGCACAATATGTACTGTTCCTTAACATTACTGCCAGAGTCACTGGTAAATTATTTAAAAAAATAATAGATGTTACCAATTATTTTGAGATTTCACAATGCAATGTCTTTAAAAAAAAATCGGAAAATCCTACTTCCCATGTCTTAGCATTTTTAAAACTTTTGAAAGATTGATTCAAGTCATTTTAATACCAATTAAGGCCTTTCAGGTTAATTAATTCAATGCATTTTAAGACTTTTTAAGGATCCGCAGGAGCATAAAGGATTTGCGTGTTCATTCAAACACGCCTCAGAGTTTAATTCAGTTGACCTGCTTATCAAGTCAACCCAGTGATGTCTGACACATAACGAACATGAATGCCCTTTTCCAGGAATAAACACGGCAAAAGTTAATTTCACAAATGCGTTCCGCAGCACGTCTGACGCTGGTCCAAGTTAAACCCTCCAAGCCGGCTTATTAACACAGTAAACACATTTATTGAGAAGAGAGGAGCGTCAACGGGAGAATGCATTGGTGGCTGCGGCACTTATAGGTCCTGGATCCTGAGGGGGGGACCTTCACACAACGTAAGCAAGCGACACTGTCCGAGTGAGAAGGCTGTTCGCCCCCAAATCCACTCTGCTGCTCAAAAAGACAGTTTAACAACGCAGGCTGGGACAGAGAGGAGCACCATGTACATTAAAGCTTTAATCAATCAGCATATCTGACTCTCAACACAAAGTTAACACAAGTCATTTAGCAAGAGTTGGCACCTTTGATTAATATCTTTAAAAAGGAAAAAAAAAGTTATAAAAAGCCAAATAACAAATGCATACAAATAAGAAAAGCTGATGTTTTGGATGTTTGACTGCAAGAAAAGTTCAGTCACAACCTCAGGTTGTTACAGACGTGGAGGCGTGAAAGCTTTGTTGCATACAATTGATTTGGAGCTCGTAAAGAATGTGACTTTATTACACGGATCAATGAATTCTTTTGGGATAACCTGTTTCCACAGGGTTGCTAAAAAGATGGGATTGTTACATGTCAAACTAATGTTTCCATAGATTATAGAAAACCTTCACAGCCGTCATGTGAGGACCTCATAACTTTGAATTTGGTAATTATTTTTGATTCAAACTTAAAGAATGGGTTGCACCAGTTATTCATAAATCCATCATTAAGTCCTTTATATGTTCTTAGTGATACAAGTGAGTTTTAAGCTAGTGATTTACATTGGGTTGCACCATTAAAACTTAAGAAATATCTTTGTTTGTTTGTCAGCAGCAGGATTTTGGAAAACTACTGGCCTGAGTTTCCTGAAACTTGGTGGAAGGGTGTAGCCTGGGCCGAGGAAGAACCCATTAAATTCAGATCCGAATCACAGGGCGGATGCACAAATCATTTTGCATATAATAACATTGCGAGATAGGGCATGGCCTTGGCTGAGGTCTGTGCGCCGTGCGTGTCTGGGTGCCCTTCTACTTCACATTATGCAAACAGGGAGAGAAACATCAGCAGTTATCAGAGTTAGTCAGAGTCAGACAATTTAGAATGAGTGGGAAATATCAGATTATGATAATCAAACCAATGTTATTTAATGTTAGCTCGTCTTTTAGTCCAACATTATTGGCATAACATGTTGTAATTTGAGGTATATTGTGTTGTTTTGGTAAAATAGAATTTTTTACATCATTATTAAACTGATTTTTGAAGTGTCAGGTCAGATCTGTCGACAATGTTTAATTATTACCACTTTTACTCTTTATTCAAACGAGTCTCTGCAAGCTGTCAGTCGGCTAATGCAACAACTTCTGACAGTTACTGGACGTAAATAGTTTGTAACAACTAATCTCAAAGTAAGAACTTGTTTGTTTGGTGCAACTCGTTTACATTTAGTGATAAATCTCCACCTACACTTTTGTTATAACAGGCCATGTTTGAACTTACGAACAGCTGCTGCAACCCCTCGTGTTTTCAGCTAGGTTTGTCTGTTTGTCAGAAGGATTATGGAAAAACTACTGGCCTGATTTTCATGTAACTTGGTGGAAGCGTGCAGCATGGGCCGAGGAAGAACTCATTACATTTTGGAGCGGATCCGAATCACAGGGGCGGATACACGGAATATTCTTCACTTTCGTTAACACTGCTAGATAGGGCATTTGTGCTGCATTCACGTGGTGTCGGAATAATGGGAAAAATGTGTTCCAGACTGGGAAAATTCACGTAAACGTCCCTTTAAGTCGGAGCATCGCGACACAGGGTATGTCCTGGCGGAGGTCAGCGCTCTCCGACCGCCCTTCGAGTTGAGTCAGTGTCTTTCCGGTATTTCCTGAAAAGCAGTTAAGTATTTTAGAGACTTGATGGGCTGGGATTGTGCGTGGTAAGATAGTGTGCTGTGCTCGTAGTTGTGCCTGCTGGAACAGTGTGCATCTTCTGTGCTTCAATCAGCCATTTCTGGGAGAGGAGCGTTCAAAAGCAGAGGAATGTGCTTTGAAATGAAGTGGCGCTGACTGTGCTTCATGTTGTGCATTACAGTATTGGGTCACCTTAGCCACCTGATTCTGATGAAAGTGTGTGTTTGATTCTTTGGATGCTGGATATGAGTTTCATTTCTAAAATGAGATCCATCTTCTTCTTCTCTTCTAAACCTTCTGAAAGGTGATGAAAGGATAAAACATTATTGCAGGAAAGCGAAACAAAAAAGCACAAAATAAGCCATCAGCTGACAAAATAAGATTTGCACATACTAGATCATCTCTATTTTAGAGACATAGAATCATAAACTCTGGATAATATATATTTTAAAAATGGATAATAGACCTCTTGAGTTCTTAATTTACAGCATGTTTTGGCATGCCACACTGTAAAATAATGGGCTTTCATAAGGCAAAAACAAGACTCTAAAACTTTAAAATAATACAGTTCTAGGTCCAACATTTGTCTGAACTCGGGATGGGACGATATATACGATTGTATTGTGATAAAAAACACACAATAAATTGATCGTGGTGAATTTCCATTATCGGGATAATCACGAATATTCTCATGAAAGATTTGGAAAAGTCGTCTAACTCGCTAACGTACAGTCTGATATTGGTTTCCTGATTTATTTTGAATTGCTGCAGCTTTCCAGTCATTCCAAAATCCTAACCTTGCCCATTGTATCCTCCACAAAACAAACTGGAAATACTATAGATTCCAAACTTGCCTGGGACCAGACCTTTGAATCCACCAACTCCACCGAGTTGACTGATTCGTCTGGCATCGTGACATGACACTGCGGTTTCTCGATATTCGAGCCAATCAGCGCTGCAGGGGGACTAACGTGTTTGTTTACATAGACGGCATGTCTTCTCAATATCGCCGACATCGTAGTTTGTTTTTACTTTGCTCCAGTGTACACTGGCCATCTGGAATACCGTGAGCCGCCGCGTCTGTGAGCCGTCAAAAACGTGTCTCTTTTTTGTTTACCTCACTGGCCAATCACAAACAAGTTAGTTAAACTTGTGCTTACGTCACAGGCTCTACCATAATATGTTGCATCTGTAAAACGGTGGATAAATTGTTTTCAGTGTCACGATCCCCGGAAAATGACGTTTCACTGTCAGAATGTGACTGATTCCATCCGATAACATTCAGAAAGTCTAGCAGAGCCTCGCAATTTAATTATTTTATCCCCATTCAGGTTAGCATGGAGCTAAACCAGAAGTTAGCCGGCACAGACTGGAAGTCTCTGGTGATTAGGGTTAGAGAAAATCGAATCTCCCTCCCTCACAGAAATCAGTCAGAGCGGAGGACATGTGAAGATGTAAACGTGTAACGAGGTGACAATTCTGATATAATTCAAGAGCCCGTCTGCAGAACTGCAATAACAAAATGTAAGATAAAGTGATTCCAGTACGTTTTAGTGCCAATTCGAGAGTTTTAAGAGTTCATTTGATTATCGGGATTTGTGATTCGCAATTATTTCGGCCGGGATAATCGTGACGTGCCATTTTTTCATGTCGTCCCATGCCTAGTCTGAACAGCATTACACTCACTGGTGATTTGTGTTATCCACCACAACAACGCAAAGCACCTTGTGTGGTTTCATTTGCAGATCCTCATTTGGAAAATAACTGGAGACAGACTTTGTGGGCCAAAAGAGTCTTTGTAGCACAAGTTTTAGAAAAAAAAAGAGAGAAGGAAAGCTGGGCCCTTTAGTCCAGAAATGTATCCTGGCCACTGTCACAGTGTCACTGAAGTTAGCCTCATTATTCATCAGCTGCAGGTTTTCTCTGATCTGCTCTTGTATAGAGAAATGCACAATCAATAATCTAGCTTTCAAAACCACAGAAATAATATGAACTCCTTAAAATGTCTCGTAAAACTGAAATGTCATTTTGTGTTGTTTTTTCCGCATGACAGCTTACAACAATTTTGTACAGGAAAAATGATTAAAAATGGTTATAAAAGAAGGTACTTTTGAGGCAAAAAGTCTTGTAGAAGAAGAGACTGACTTGGGTTTTGTGCTCCTTTGGTAGTAAACTGCATCCTCAGCCTGCTGGACAGCAGCAGAGAGTTACGGCCTTTCAAGAGCCCTGCAGCTTTAAAGTAGCTCTTGTTTTGTCCTTTTCAGTCCTCTCTTTTGTCTCACTCTGCTGTCTGTGCATTTTTATTTTGCCTCCAGTCCAGGTTTGGTTTATGGTTGGTAGCTGAATGATCTCCGTGGGTTTTTTGTTGTTTTTTCCTTTCTGTATCACGTGATCAGACAGCAGTTGATGCAGCGCGGCCCCAGTCTTCTCTTCAGAGCTCCCTTCTTTTTCTTGGGAGTCAGGATTGCGATGATGGCCTCGTCGAACACCGTCTTCAGGCCCTTCTGGGTCAAAGCTGAACATTCCACATAACAACATGCACCGATCTGACGAGAAGAGAAGAAAGGACGGACCATCAGTCACGCAGGTCCAGTACAGTGCGATGAACTAGCAGTTATTGTAGGTAAACATAAAGAATAGATTGCCTTTATTGCCCAGAGTTCTGTGAGAATATCGATACCACTCTCATCTTTGTACGTTAAATATGAAGCTACAGCCAGCAGCTGTTAGCTTAGCTTAGCTTAGCATAAAGACTGGAAACAGGTGGTGGCGTAGCCAGACTTTTTTGACTGGGGAGGCCCGAGTGGAGCCGCTATTGTCACTCTGGCTTCTACACACTCAGGCGCTTATTCAGACATGAGATCACCGTGTAAAACTGCCATCACGCTTACATAATAAGGTGCATGTCTGAAAGGGGCTGTAGACGCACATAAGGTAATTTTTTAATAAGCGCCTGAGTGTGTAGAAGTCAAGTGGTCAAGTGGATGAAAAAACCCTCGTACAACAATAATCACCAGTCTCACTGGAAACAGGGATTATTTCTTGGTCAGGAGTGATGACTCTCTGGATAGTCTGGCAGTCATTTTTACACTTAGAAATTAAACAAATTATAAAATATAATGTATAAATTGGAGAGCTTTAGAGGTGCCGGTAGTCGATTTTGTTACCTTTGGACAGAGGCAGGCTAGTTGTTTCCAGCCTTTATGCTAAGCTAAGCTAAGCTAAGCTAAGTTAAGCTAAGCTAAGCTAAGCTAAGCTAAGATAAGCTAAGATAAGATAAGCTAACTGGCTCCAGCTATAAATTTCATTTCGTGCAACTTTCAGCAAGAAAGCCAATAATGACATTTTCTAAAATGTCTAACTACTCCTTTAACAATCTTTTTCACAATGCAGTGGATGAATTTTCCATCCAGACTGTTAGAACTGTGTTTGATGGTTCTGCAAATACCATCAGTCCGGCAGTACAGTACGTGTTGTTAAACTACCTTCTGGGTTTTTCAAAGATTTATGTTAAATAAAAACGAATGCTTAGCTCTGTGACTCACTATAAAAGTATAAAAACCCTGTTCTGTCCATTTGGGGCAGTTTTTTTAAAGGATTTCTAATCTTGACATGGATTTGAAGGAGGACAGGTAACGACAAATACTGCACACATTGAAGGTTAATAGCTCTGAGTGATTTTCAAATATCCTGAAATGATCTTACAGTACGTGGACCGTTGTGGCCTCAGAAAACTTCACGATACCCACGAGACATGAATTCCACCTAAATCCCATCTTACGTTGCCAATTTGCATGGATATTAACTTTTAAAACGAGTCAAGATTGTAATTTTTGAACGTTTGACTTTTAGTCTGGGTTTCCGGCTGACGGGAGCGATTAATCACAGACCACATTTGGTATTTACGTCCTACGGCCTGGAAGTCCTCTGGACATCCATGTGGACCCAGAATGTATTCCTGGATTCATTTCAAGGCAAAGAATGCACAGACGTTTGATTCCAGGCATTTCACGGAGGAAATGACAGAGACGCTCATGGGTCAAATCAACACGCAGGAATCTAACGGGACCTGACAGCTGATTTCTACAACACTGACAGTGAAAGAAATGTGAGCTTCTAGTCTCTTCTCTTCTTCTGTAGGAACAAACACACAAACCTCCTTTGCGAGTTTCTGTCCTTGCTCAGTGGGTATGGGTTTCTCCTTCATGTCATTCAGTTTTGCGATGGTCTTGGGGTCATCACGAAGGTCAATCTGGAAGAGAGAAGGGACACGTCCTCTGAGCTGAGTCACCGTTATAATACAGATATCATTCAGATACTTTGTTCATAGTTTCAGGGGAATTATGGAAACATGACACCTGGGTGGACATGCTGGTTTTCACCAGTGTTGGGCAAGTTACTCTGCTAGTGTAATAAGTTACTCATTACTTATTATTCCTTAAAAAAGTATTACTTTACTTATTACTTGGTATCAAAAGTAATTGTAGTGGCGATTTGTACAATCAAAATAAACAAAACAAACTCAAAATTCGAAATCAAACAACCACTGAGGCACTGAGGAAGCGAATCTTACGCACCAGAGGGAAAAGAATCTGTTGTCCAGGCAAGCAGGTCATTTTTGTGATTTATTTTCCATTTTTTGCAAGCAAACAAACAAGGAATGGCGTCTCTGTTGCCCTGACTGTGTGTGTCAGTGCCAATGTGTCAGTGTGTCGGTGTGTGTGGTAAAAAAACACCATAAGCCTGTAAGTCTACCTGGCTGCACCTACGTACCCACATGTGTAGGTTTCAGGCTCTCCCATAACTTCAAAACAAAAGCATAAACTAATACTGAAATTAACCAAAATAAAATACTGAAGTTATAATCAAAGAAATTAATCTGTATTCTTTAACTAAAATACTAACAAAAATAAAGAAATATTTAATTATCAAATATTAGAAAAATAACAAATAGCTCCAACAGTAATTAGTTACATTACTCGTTATATTACTTTCGCTACTTCAGTTGTCAAAATAAGTAAAAACTTACCTACATAAAGTATTTTGTTAGCCTATTTATTTAGACCATTGTGTACATCACAGAAATAAAACCCCTCCTTACCTCCCTCTCCCCTCCTACAACCTGCAGCCTGTCAGTCCATCACCAGGGCATTAAAAGCTCATGTTTATCCATGGGGTGGTTATCTCGGAGAAAGTGAAACCTAACATGCGACCCTTTGCCATTACATTATATTACATTATATTGCAGCCTGCTGACTGTCTGTGAGTGAAACAAGCTGCAGAGCTGAGTGTGGATTCTATCGCCTATTTTTAGCGGGTTTTCTGCATTTAAAAAAACCTGCATGTACACCACACGATAATTTTGGTGGTAAAAGTGTACTTCTTGTCTGATTTGACAACATCAAATCAAGTATTAGAGCACTTTTCTCCACACGTCGTCTAAACATAGCCATGAGAGCTGAAGTGTATAACTGACAGTGTGTTTTCTCATGTTGAAACAAAGCCATATTGGCCCACACTTCCTGCTCTTGTGCAAAGTGATTTCACAGCCAACCACAAGGTTCCTCACTCTTCTTTTATTCATTGCAATGCTCAGCACACACAGCTCATCCCCACCTCAGTAATAACCAGTTATGATAGATGCATTCACCTGCACAATCCCACTGGGAGCAACCTTCATTAACCCTTTTTTGGTGTGATCTGTGGCAGCGTGGCTCGCTGTTGTGAAGCTCATGCGTACGTATCAGCATCCGGCCGAAGAGCAGCCGCTGAGTTATGACGGGAACTGATAAAAGGGCAGTAAACATCAGCTGACACGAGATAAATCTGACACCCACTCCATCCTCCTCACCACCGCTGGGCCTTGGCTGCACTGGCATTTGGTTGCCAGGGAACACAGACCAAAAATCACCCACCAGCCAGTGCATATGGTATTGGTAGTGGGTTTTAAGGCTTAAGAAATGAGCTAATACTTAGGATTAGTGTCATCTCTTAACATCTCCATGAGTTTAGTGATGCTTGTATTAAAGATCACACGACGTAAGCCCAGCTTTAGCATCTTTACATAAGTTAATTGCCGGTTTCTGATTTAATGATTACCTTTAAGGCAGCGAGGACTCCAGTACCAAAGCCACAGACCTTTTAAACCCATATGACCCAGATCAGCCAGGTTTGTACTGGCTGTTCCAAATGTTTTGACTGAACACATTCAGGGCCTGCGTCCATATAGCGCTTTTTTTTTTCTGAGCGACACCGTCTTTTTTCAATTGTTTCCAATGAGAAGAGAGCGTACGCAGCTGCCTAGAGAAAAAGCGTGAGTGTAATGCCTATTTTGTGCAGCTTGAGTTGAAAATCTCTGAACTTTTCAGAAAGGAGCTCTGTCGTCACTGACGCTCTTTTTCAGGAAACTATCACAACAAAGAGAGAGAAAAACCCGTTTGCGGGAGCAGATCGGACGGACACTGACAGCTGCTGGCGAGTGTTGTGCTTTATTACTGTGCGTGTCGTAAGCTTGTTGTTAGTTATTTAATCTCACCTGTCTCCACAGCACTGTGTCCGTGCTGGGAGGGAGCTCTGGATTGAATAGCTTTCACTCCGGTATAGTGGAAACAACTTCCTGGCCTGTTTATATTTCTTTAAACCAATCACAGTCGTCTTTACAATTGTCGCTGCCCCCCCGGCTGCCCCCCCGGTGTCTCCTCACAGCAGAAGTATAAAGCTTTATGCCGACACTGCTTACATAGCAACCCAGACTATTAGCTAGCTAACGTTAATGTCGTTGTCATAGAAACAAAATCTACACTTTTTGATGAGACGCTGGGATGAAGAGCTCCCCGGTGCTCTGCCAGCACATTTCTGCCAGAAAAAAAACGCTATATGGACACAGGCACTAACTCTTCTTTACCATGACTCAGGATCAGCACGCCCAGGCTGCAACGATAACCTTTTAGTGCTTTTTTTTAGCACTTTTGAGTCCGTTGCTCCCACATTATGGAATGCTCTGCCTGCACCCTCACGGTCTGCTGTTTCTGTGGACTTTTAATTGTAATTTTAATTGTTTGTTATGGGCTCTTTGTTTTGCACTCTTTAAACATGTGGCTCATCTGGTCACTTAATTTCCCTTTTTTTGGATTCTTGTAAAGCACTTTGTGACTTCTGTCTGTGAAAATCCCTTTATAAATAAACTTCTTCTTTTTTTTTAATCACTTCTACTATATACTTAAAGCTAGTCTGGGAACCAGAGGAATCTGCAAGCTCATGTTTCTTTGCTCTGACAGATGCGTCTGGTCCTCCTCCTCATTCAAACAGCCGACCTGGTCCTGGTCGGGCAAATCACAACCGTTTGTCTTGTGGGGCGGGTCTGATACGATGAAAGTCACACGTGTCGCTGCCCTGACTGGTTGTTGGTCTATCCAACTGCGTCCAGTCTGAAGGTTCGTCCAGCGCAACGCACGAGGCTCACGAAACTCAGATCTCAAACTGTCAAACTAGGCACTGCTGATCAAATATGAATCAAGATTCTGTTACTCTGTTGCCCATATCTCGACTCAAATGTTTTCAGAAACACATTTTATTGTACCGTTTAGCTGTCATTTGAGAAAGTTTGTGACCAGGCTGCCATTTTCTCTTTTGAAAACGGACCAAGCATCCCAACGTTGCTGTGATTGGTTGTAGGTCTCTCGAAAATCACCTGAGAGGTTCCAGATTAATACGCAGTTGTATTTTGTATTTTGTGTTTATGTGTTTGGTGTCACGACACCTCAACTAAGGGAGAGTCACCACCCAAACTGTCAGAAAATAGTGGGAAAAGGCCCATTATATTTGGCCAGGGTCTTGTTTTATTCCGTTTATAATGATAAATGACAAAGAAAAGCATCAAACCCTCACATTTGAAAAGCTGGTACCTGCAAAAGTTTGGCATTGGCAACAATGTTTTGGACAACCAACAGATTGCGGGCTACACAGTAAGAGATCTTCTTTTGGGAGGTTTATCCTCCACGTATGCCTTCTGTGCATTATGCAAACCTCCTTCAGGGTTTGGAAACCTGCCCGTGGCTTCACAGCCAGGCTGCATTCAATGCATATTTAACAAACTGCTCTGTTGGCCTTGGTGGCCTCTTGAGGGTAAATTCATATTGTAGCTGAAAATATGTGTTCCTCAGCAAAAACGATAGCAAAAGGCCAACAGAATCATTTTTTGTTTTTACAATCTGGGCCTAAAACCTGACTGTTCATATCATATCATATCATATCATATCATATCATATCATATCATATCATATCACATCATATCATATCATATCACATCACATCATATCATATCATATCACATCATATCATA